>JACJUY010002722.1:57649-91879 GCA_014220935.1 Platorchestia sp. MABIK
AGGCTGGGGGCACTCAGGGCACTGCAGGCTGGGGACATTCAAGCCTTCTTCTTGTTTACAAATTGTTTAAATTTTTCTGCTCGTGTGACGAGTGATTTTTCCATGAGTAATGAATTCGTTAATGTAATTTAAATATATTTACACTAATTACTTAACACAATTGATCCCATCAGCACACATCAAAGTCTGTAATTTTACTTCGTTACTTCATCTGTAGCCACTTGAAGTATTCGTTATTTCAAATCAAAGAGTAGATTTTATCCTTCATTATATTACCAAGATTCTTCTGACTTCTCCTGGTGCCTGCACCCTGGCGGTGCCGTCACCTCTCGTAGGAAATGGTAGGCCCGCAGTGGGAGCTGCACGGTGTTTCTTCACGTGGAGGAAAGGGAGAATTTGCCCATAATTCCCATTCCACCCTGAAGAATAAAATGCATGCAGCTCAACCGGGGACGACCGCCACTTCATTTTGGCGCTTATCAAAACCATTTGAAAAATCAATGCATGATTTGACGAAAATAATCTTTACTTGCGTAAAGAGCAGTTTGGTTTATTCACTGCCTTCAATTCCAATTAACCAATTTCACTGCTTCCAATCATTCACTGCCTCTAATTTCATTCATTTCTCCCTTTTGTCCAACATCACATCCTCGTCTCACCCTTCCTCGAGCTCCGTGTCCCAGTCCCATAAGTCTGGCTGAGACACTAAGGCCTTGCTCCTCATCACAGTCATTGCTGCACACTCGTCACGGTCCGACTTCTTTGAGGGACACAACACCGAGTAATGACATGGTAGTCACGCGTAGGCGTCTGCGATAGTCATTATCCACACACGCAGATATGTCGTGGTCAATGCCTAAACTGAGCCTTCAGAAATTACCAAGTAAATGCCAACAGTGTCGTTAGTTTAAATGTTGCTTCAAGATTGTCAATAACGCAACTCACATTACCACAACTTCCCAATTCACAACAGCACAACTACTAATAGCTTAACAGTTCACCAACCAAAAACACAGTTAACAAGCAGCACAACTTCCTACAACACAACCAATAACAGCACAACTACAATTACAAAATTTGCATAAGCACGATTACCAACAACAAAACCTATAACACTGTAACTTCCAGTAGAAATACGGGCACATGGAGGAGCGTGAACACACAGTAGATGAATGTGATAGAAGACATGATGAGATTGTAAGAGCGAGCGTATGCCACAGACAGTGTGTGGATGAATGAAGGCTGTACCCCGGCTTAGTAATGCAAAGCGAGAGATCAGAGCAACTGTGCAAAGCTGAGACTTGAAAAGTTTACCAGAGCATTCACTTTCCCTACCTGAAGTGATAAATCAAGGTACAGAGAGTAACCCCAAACACTGCGCAGGCCGCTCGCTGGGCACAGCCGGTGTGTAGACAGACGCAGCGGCCCCGCAAAGCTACTCAAGTGTCCGGTTGCCACAAAAGCCGGGCAGGTTAATGCGCATATGAGATATTTTTCTCTCATTAACGAAAAGGCTTTGAAGTTCCGCATAAAAGTTGCTTTATCCGATTAGCGATGAGGTGAGGTGGAGCGGGGGTAGGGCTCATTCTGAAGACTGCGAATTAAAGAATGGAAAAAGAGCTCGAAATGCCCTCGGCGCTGAAAAACTCAATTATATCATTCTCGTAAATGCAAAAAGGAGGACATTTCCTGAATAAACTGGGTGAGACAGGAAGATGGAAGACAGAGTTCCAGTCACCAGTTAAATTAATTACAAGGCCTTGTGTGACAAAGTGATCTTCGATGTAAGCTTGATATAATGTCCGTGTAGTGGGAGGCGAGCTTTAAAATATACAGTATGTGATGGAAAAACGCTCGCGCTGAAACTGTCCTCGACGTTAACGAGGATACGAGATACAATGGCATTGTAGATATTCCCCCTCCTACATCTATCAAGTAATTATTATTAGGTGCCCCATCGATCAGAATCTGTTAGCGGACCAAATAACGAAAACAAGGATTAGTGGTTCCAGGCACTTGGACCAAAGGGTGCTCATAATTAAAAGAAATCCTTTGATCAATGAGTAGGGATATTAATCAGGGGCTCTTAAAGTAGCAGTATTTCCGGCTTTGTTTCTCGTTCAACACGGTGATATAATTTTCGAGAATCCAATTATGTAACTTCAATAGTTCCACGCAAAACGCACGGACCCTCCTCAACTGTGAGACTTTTGTGATTTAGTTAATTTGTAAAAATTTTCTTTTCTCTTGTTGCTAGAAGAATTTCTGCTCCAAGAAAAATGGTCTCAAGAATATGGATGCATCAGTTTCATAATTATTCAAACAGGAACCAGAAAAGCATGTACTGACCGATAAAAAGTTCTGAGTGGACTTCTGGCATTATGTAAAACAGGATGAATGTATTATTGGATAAAGGATGGAACGCAATCCGTTAGTATAACATCCGTCTTGTTTGCAAGAAGAACAAATTCTGACTCGTATAACTGCAAAAAATTACGGGGTTCACTGCCTCACATGAATAAGTGTATTTGACATGCGAGTGTTATTATGATAAAAGTATTTGCCTGGCATCCATAAGTGACAGACGAATTTAGGAAAAATTCCTTAGGTAGCAATTTCTATCAGAAAAACGTTCATTGCATTCATTCCATAGTTCAAGGAATCAAAGAGTTCTACTGTCTTATTCTCGTACTTTTACAAACCTTCTTAAAAGATTTCGTTGTTTTGTTGAACATTATTCCATTCCCTCATTTTGGATGGCTCGTTTACGCTAATTTACATAAACATGTACATTAGTCAGGATCGAAACCCCTTGAGCGTATTCGGGGCACATGTTTCTTCATCTGACTTGAAGAATAAAAAACTATAATCATGAGTGCTGTCAGCGCAAGCCTATTTGTTTAATGTTTCGTATCTGGAAGCTTGTAGTTATTAAAGGAAGTATTGAAGAGGTAGTGAAACCAGTAATGATCACACAGTTAAAAGTTTTTAAGAAATTGAAGAGTTATATCATTCCATACCATAATTACCAGCTAATTATACTATTTATGTGTTTATAGACCACTAACGTACACATTCAGCCAAAAATGACGGGATATTTAAACATTCTGTTCACGACTGAAATCATATAATTAGATCAGCTTTGTACGAAATATGACCATCTCTAACTCTCTGGGTCAGATGACTTACGCAAGTTCAAGCAAAGCTGAAGCCGCTACACTAAGTGGTCAAAAAAAATCGGGTGATTCAGTCATTTTTTAGTGAGTGATTGGACCGCCTTTCCTCGAATTACAACTTTCATTCTACCTGGCATTTATTTTACATGATTCTGGATCCTCTGCTGCTCTATTTATGACCAAAGTTGAAGTAACCTGTCCCCAAAAGGAATCAATGTTGAAGGAAGGAGCGATGAGTCACTCAGGTTGCTCTCAAGCTCATCCCTTTAATTTCAATAGGGTTCAAATCAGGATATTGGTATGGCTAGTTCATGGGCTCAAATGTTCGATCAGTTGCCATACACCAATCTTGAACATTTCTCGCCCTTTTAGATGCAAACATTGTTGTCCTGAAAGATCCCGTGGTCATTAGGAAAATGGAACTCAATGGAAGGATGAACATGGTCTGAGAGAACTTGCAAATAGACATGGGGTTCATGTTGCTAATACGAAGAGTGGCGGATCCATGTTCATCAAAGCAAAAACAACCTCACAGCATTATAGTCTCCAGGTGCCTGAACGGTTGAGACCTTGTTTTGATGGATCTTTAGCTTCAGGTGGCTGTCATCATACCCTTACACGCGCAACATTCTGGAAGAGGGTGAATTTCAACTTTCGACCCACGTTACATGCTTCCTATCCTCAACAGTTCAATCTCAGTACTACCGAGTAAATAACAAAAAGTTTTTGCGATTAACTACTGACACACATGACTTCCTGATGGATTTGTATTTGCCTAAATTCACATGCTTTAACTCTCCGACGCCAAAAAAAATTTTGCGAAATTGTGTTTGAACCAACAAAACCTCGCTAGTTTTTTTACGCGTTGATGAACGCCGATATTTCTTCCTCAATCTCTTCAAACAGCGTCCGACTTTACCATCCAGATTGTGAGGTTTTCCACAATTTCTACGAGATAAACCGAGTTGGCCATCTAGTTTCCAGCGTGTGACTGCACTTTGCATCGTTCTGATATTTATGCTGGTTACAGTACGTATCCTATGTAGATTTTCCACTTTGATGAAACCCTATCATGAATCCTTCATCGAATGAGGTCCGGGGTTTTCTTCGGGTCTCTATTTCTCCGATGTTAAAGAAAATTTGATGTTCTTATCCTCTCAAAACAGGTCTTTACAAAATTGATAATACTGCTATTTTGTTGCCATGTATATTTTTTTCTGAAATAAATGAACTCTGACATATAAAAATCCAAAGTAATAAAGTAGGTAAATACAGTGCGCGACTTTTTTGGCCGTTTAATGGATTTATTGAGGATTAAAAAGGAAACCTAAAATGATAAACGTAAAATGTTACGCCTCTCTAAAGTACACTCAAGGAGATTTCGATGAACAGCGAAAGGGGATAAGGAGAATGAAGCCCGTACGATTCTCGTCAGAACAATGTTTAGAGTATTCCCAGAATAACAATTTGAAAATGCAGCGATGAAACAAGCTTACCAGGAATAATTATAATTTACAAATAACATTATCGTTACTAGTCTAACCATCTATCTCGTAAAGTTCATCGAAGACCACTGCAATCGGTGAAACTCATGAAACTTACTGTCGGGCATAACATTGGAGAATTCCGTACATCGAGTCCTCATTTTCCCGAAGAACAAAACGTTTCTGTGACTGATCTCGACACGCTACTTTGAAATGCTTAAAATTTTTTCTCCGTCCAAGGGTTTGTCAAATTCCTCACCGATCATGATCCGGACGGTCTTTAGTTCCAAAATGATGGTACAACATTGCACGGCTTCCGACGTTTACTCGATATCCAGCTTAACTTATTCCCAGGTCAAGTGTCGAAAATCTGAAGGCAGCAATAGCTCACAAAATCAATGTTCCATGGCGGGACATGATTCAGATGACCGTCGCGAGTATCCAGAAGAAATTTCAAAACTGCGTCGACGTTAACGGTCAGGTCCTAGTGATGGAATTTCCAAAATCTCATAAAATCAAATTGCATTTAATAAATAAAGAGTTCTAACGTTTTTCTCGAACCATTGTTAGTTTCTGTTTGATTACCATTAAAATGTCTACAACGTTTTTTCCGGCCCTTCTCAAACTCATTGCGGAAAATATTTTCGGGAGATGGATATTTTCACAATACAGCTTGTGAGAAGGTTAAATTTTGTCTATATTAGGACCAAAAGCAGGGTTGGGAATTTTATCCAATATCGTTGTTGACAGTATGGCGATATATTTGCATCATGTTGTTACCGAAGTAGACCGTGGACAAACCAATTTTGAAACAAGTATACAAGTATTCCAACATACAAGCAACCAGACTATCTAAGTTTCAAGAATATTGATACCTAGATATAAAAAATCAAGTGCAAAAACCACAGAAGTCCACATTGTTAAAATTGTGTGTGGTCAATACTAAACGAACGTTTCGGACCTTGACCAATTCTCAGGTGTAAATCTGTATATATAAACAGAGAATTTAAAAATACTGACTTGGTAATTACACACATTACACATAACTAGAGGTAAGTAATTGGGAACAGACTGTCCTACCCTATAAGTTGAACACAGGTGAAGGAGAAGAATGAAAAGCATAGTGGGATGTTATTGAAAAGTTAACAACAGGGCTTACCCTGAAGATACAGTTGCCCAACCAAAAGCAGGGGATGCGCGCTGTGCATATTATTAAGATTGCCATGGTTTTTTTTTCATGTACATAAAGAGATTCAAGAATTCTAAGTTTGTTACATTACGAACAGACCCTAAAATTGAGAAAGAATCGGTCCTCTGCATGAGATCTTATGACAGAGTGTGGTGGGTCACAGTGCCGAGCCCCAGTTCTAGAACTTATTCCGAAGTGTCCCGCCTGACTGACACGTAATGTACGGGTTGTTGAGCCGACAGACGTAGATGGACGCTGTGCACAACTGTATTTATAGACAAGATCATTACAGAGACGCGAAGGAATTTTTGCCCTTGTACCGGAAAAAGGAACCAATGGTGAATGTGTTGACTAGTACGACTGGAAAAGTCACATGAGGGAAGAAGAACGATATCAATGACGATAATCCAAGCTTCAGTCGTTTAAAAAAATTAACTTTTTATTGAAGTTGCTTATTAAGCAAAATCTAGCTTTCATTTTTGAGAAATACACAGATATATATAGATATATAGATAGTAATAAATATACTTATAATACTCTGAGTCATATTTATCTTTTGTTTACATGTTTGCTTGGTTCGTTGTCGCTGTCTACGCTCTGCTTTCAGTAACGAGGAACTCAAGGTAAAATTCATCTCTCTGCTTTCAAAAAGAACACAGGGAAAAATTCACTCTGCTCCTTTTGGCACTAATAAAACGCAAAATTTAACTTTCTCTCAAGCTCTTTGTGGATATGATCTATTACAAACGTCGATTTCTCAGAAAATATATCCAAAACATTTTTTAAGCAAATACGAGGTATAACTTTGCTGCAATTTTGAGCGAAAGAGAAATTAATATTGACTCATGAAGAAAAATAAACCACTGCAAAGTTGTTTGAATGACACATTGAAAGTAATTTTATTTTTAGACATATTGAAAATTTAATTACTTCGGTTTCGAACGCCAATATTGCCGCAGTTCTGAAGTCTCTTTATGGAGCTTGTAATAGTAATTTAAGTCAAGTTGTGTTGAACGTTGATTTTGTGAATTACTGCTGCCTTTAAATCATCGGTACTTGACCTGGAAACACGTCGCACAAGATTCCGAGTAAACATCGAAAGGTTCTCGTATGCGATGTTGCACATCTTGTTCGAACGAAGATCGTTAGAATCATGGTCGGTGAAGGATTCAACAACCCTTGGCCAGAGAAAACTCTATGAATAAGAAATCAGACACGCATTTCCCATTATGAATATTAAATCAATCACAGAAACATTTTCTCTTTAGAAAAATAAAACTTCCACTCTTCGGAATCTCCCATGGCGCATCATACGGTTACCTTCATAGATAGAAGTGGTTGTTGTGTAGTTCGCGATGGTTCCCGTCACCAATATCGAAAAAAAATATTAAAAATTCCCGAGAAATTTAAATGCAATCCATCACATCTTCTCGACACTGTTGTTCTGTCAATTCTCTAGATAACGATCCGATGTAAAATTGCGCGGGTTTCATAATCACTCTCCCCAATAACTGCTCATCAATATTTCCTTCGATGTACTTTATACTGGTACTAGTGTACGCCACCCGTCAAAAATGGCGGGATACAATATTTTCTTTAGATAATTAAATCTTCCAGATGTGGATGACAAACAAATATATCCACCCGCGATTAAAATATTATTGTACATGTGCGCTGGTAAAATTTGTATCACAGATACGGTCATTGAGCATCCTTAAGAACGTCACAGACACACGCACCAACCAAGCAGCCAACAACTGTGTATCATAATTTAATCATTATCAGCCAAGATGTTTTTGGAAAAATTTTCTATATCGTTTTCATCGCGATAAGCTGCATTTTTTTCAACAATAGGTTCAATTTTCAAGCAATATTTTTTACTTATGTACAAAAGTGAGCAGATGTTAGGTTTTTACATCATTTGAATTGTATCTATTATACTAACCTAGCAAGTAGATCCCCATAATCACCATAACAAAAGGAGCCGCGTCCGTCCGTCTGTGTGACCCCCTCTTGATTATGGTATCCAGAATACGCAATCGGCTTATTTTTTCAAATAGAAATTTTCTATGGATCTTTCTCTGTTGAAATTCATCATGTCGTTTTGAAATTTTAATTTATAATGCGAGAAGAAATGTTTTAAATTCGTTTGACCAGTAACCTGGCTACCACTTGGTTTAAGGCCCAAGATTTTGGAACTTGAGTTATTGTTTTCGAAATTGTGATTTTCTTGTCGAAGAGATAATAGACGACATTTCAGAATAAAATTCTGGCAAAAGATGCCACCAAGGATAAAAATGTTTCCAACCGCAAGAGAGAAGTAGCAAGACTTCGACAGCAAGAAAAACGCCGAAGACTATCAGATGAACAACGCGAAATGGCAAGTCGAAGCAACGCTGCTCGCCATGCAACGAGACGCTAGAGCTAAATTGACCCTTGACCGGAGTTTGGAAATTCTACGGAATAATGCAGAGCAACACCGAGTAGCTAAAGAGAGCGTAACACATGAAAGAAGCGGGGAAATTCTTCGTCATAGCGCTGGACAACATTGAGTGGCACGAGAGAATTCAACTCAAGGAAGAAGGGGTGAAATTCTTCAGACCAATGCCTAACAGCATCGACTTGCACAATCGAATTTAACTCAAGAAAGAAGGGATGAAATTCTTCAGATTAATGCCGACCAGCATGTGTGCACTAGTTGTTATAACAAAGGTGAAACTCCGCACAAAAAAAATTAACATTAATTTATAAATTTATGAAGACACCTGGCGTTTCATTATATAGTTTTGATGAAAAATTTTGTGTATCATGATACCCTTCTTTTCATATAACCTTCAACATCTTGGCTTGACTTCCAAAAAGTGCCTGCTTTCGAGGGTCACGGGTAGCCGAGTATCTTACTCGAATGTGCCAGTAATTGGTGATTGGTTTTGCTGTCCGGAATGAACACAAATATCGAACACTGAAACTGAGACAACATGACCGCTGCAACATGCTACCTAAAGCACTACATTAGGTAATATAGCTTTAATCGTCGTCATTTCTCCAACATTTCAAGTATGCAGATCGCTTTGACAACACATTAATTACGAATTTTATTATTTTAATTTTGTTCCCTCAGACGTAATGAGATCGGCGCGAAGTTTTGCTGCGCCGAGCGGGCGTCGCATAGGGAGACGCCGAGCTCTGCTGCAGCTCACAACTTTGCTGCATTCTTTTTTCAAATCAACTTTCATCCTCTTGACTATTTCCACATCTGCAGACGGATTGTCATTTATATTCTCTGTTCAGAAACAATTATTAAGTTCGATAATGTGTCGTTGACTCACAGCAAAATTTACAGCTAACTTGCATCATGGATAACAAGAATCTCACATCAATTTACAGTGGTATATCACTGCATAAAAAGTTGTGCGCATTGTCACAAAATAACTAGCAGGCGTGTTACCAAAATGCCATGATCGCTCTGCAATAATCGCAGTGTGTTGGATGCAACCTGCATCACTCTAGGTCACATTTATCCAAATCTCACACGGCAGTTCCTCGTAGCGAAAATAATTTTCAGCGTTAAATATCAATAAAGATGATAATTTTCAATTCTCAACAGCTGATCAATATTATGGACAGTCTTTCTGCATACAACGTGGTCGTAGCTTTGTCATGTTGAAAGCAGCCTTATAACTCTCATCTCTATTTACAAAAACTTGTCTCCAGATGAGGAAAAAATGCGTACCAGCTGAACAGTAGCAAGCAAGATAAATTGCGCATTGGATGCTGGTGTATTTTAATATTCATTTTGTTCTCATTTTTTGCTAACCTCATCCAACACACAACATAAATGCTCAAATTTATTACTCACAAAAAATGCTCACGCGTTCATCCTTTAATGATGGTGGCATAGCTCCTCTGTTTACTGAGCGAGTAATGACTGAAGCCTGAATTTATCCTCTTCCAGAGGAGCGTCTGGACCTCCGAAGCTCATCAGAACACACAAAACTTTCGGACAAATATTTACGAGGGAAATATGGCACAGCAGCACAACCACAAAAAGGTACACCGCCGTTGCAGCTGACGCCACGCCCTACAAAAGCGCATCATCAGCAGATCCTAGACACTTGCTTGTGCCGTTTTTCTACCAGTCATTTTATTATCCGAAAGTTTCAATACATTTTCTCCTGTAAAATTGTAAGAATATTTAAAAAATCACGGTTATTTTTTTAAGCGTTAAGAGCAACTTCACTTTGCAACTTTATGCCTTAGCTCTCGCTGTACTGTGGGGTCTCTCCTCTGAATGTTAATGTAGTGAATGTTTGGAGCACACACGACTGCGCTGTCTCACAGCGTTTGAATTTTGGTTAGGTTGCATAGGATTGAATAGCTACTTAAATATCTATGATGAACATATCCTGATATCAATAATATTTAAAACAAAAACACAGCTTAAGCACTGGTTTAAATATCGTCGCAGATTTAAGCACAACAAAAACTCTTTTTTTTACAAGTACCTGCTATCTTGCTTTCACGCGTACAGTACGATGACAAATGTTGAGCTTAGGATGTTGAGACGAGCGTGAACTCTCGTAAACGTTTAAGCTCCCATATTCCATGTTAGTTGTCCCTAGAGCGGTGACAGGGCATGACGCTCACAGCTCTCACACCCTGACGCCACACACGCATCACTCAACACTAATTTAAGCTTGTTTTGTACAAACGATATTGCAGAATCAAACTTGCAGAGTGAGTGACACAGGAAAAAAGTATGAATTTCGTTGGAAAGTTAGTCACTTAAAAACTAATACATAATAATAAAAGTGACAATGTATAAAGCTATTCACTATCCTAATCTTGATCGTACAGCTAAACTTGAATTTCATGTAACATAATGTTAGATAAGTTTTTATTTTTAAATGCACGCTCTAAACCAGAGGTTCTCAACCTTTCTACTCCCACGCCCCTCTCAAGGATATCGGTTAGGCAAGTGCCTTGTTTTGCAAAATTACTAGTGTACACAATTCGTCAAGAATGACGGGATTCGATAATTTCCTTAAATAATTCTGAAGGTAATGATGGCAAACAATATCTCCATTCTAATTGTACCTGCGATTAAAATATTCTTGTACTTGCACACTGATGAAACTCGTATCACAGATACGGTCATTCAATATCCATATGGGCATCACAGACACACGCATCACTCCCCTGGAATCCGCTCACGCCCCCAGGTCAAAACTGCTGCTCTAGACAGACGAACATATTTACTAAACACTGAAACCGCATCATTTTACGCAATTAACATTATAACGAAGAATTGAGGCTTATACATCCTAAACTCTCCACAGCAGGACACCGTTGTTAAAAATTAACGTGCCTGCCTTTGTGTGACTAAAGTAAGCCGTGACCGCTCAGTACAAAGACCGTGATGTGCATACTCGTATGTGTGAGCAAAAACCTGAAAAAAGTAACTGAATTTATAAAACACTGCAATTTACTTTCAAGCTAACAAAGAATAAACCTGAAAGATGTGGCAACAAAATTCTCAATAAGAGTCAATATTCTAGATCATTATCAACTCAGGCGATTATTTAGTGAAATCAATAGCACCGTCCTGCAGTTACTGTCTTCTCTGCACTCAATCATGGACCTGACAGCGCTTCCCCTCCCCTACCCCTGGAGCCCCCGGACCCCCGTAGCACCCCCCTCCCTCCCCTCCTCCCCACACTGTCTCCTACCTGCATGCATTGCTAGTAATCTCATGTCGATTACCTGCACCGTCCGTTTATCATTACAGAGCCACGTTACGCAGCGACGAATCGTGCACCGGTACCTTAGCTCCCCTATGTATATATCAGCTCCACCCACGGCGGCGCTCCGAGCTATAGATACGAGGACAGTTTCATCCTGAAAATATTACGCACAACTGAGTGAAAAATTATGTAAATTGTTCATCAACTTTAACAGACCTAAAATGGATTGAAGGATTATTTCCATAAACCTTATGAAGTTTCAGTTTTTGTTCACGTAGCTGAGAGGATACGCTCTGTAGTGAAGCATGCGGAGCACTGCCTACAATTCGCAACACAAGCCGGAAAAGCTTGCAATTGGCGAAGTAGTGTTCTTGTTAAATGATTCCAAGTAAATTTTCTGCGAGACACTTAGAGAGATGCAATTTGAGTTTATGTGCAAGGCTTCTCTGAAGCACTAATTACTCAGGCTTCAATGCGCTAGACGCTGCACTATGGTTTCAGGTATTTAGCTTTAACAGATCTACTAATATTTACTGGATATGCTATATCACGATAAGCAGCACGAGGACTGGACGATTTATATCCCCCATGCCCAGCAAATGTCTTACTTAGTCCAATGGATGTGAAAATGAGGATCTAGAGTAGGAGCATAGCGATATTTACCGGGCGAGTCAGGCGCGTGTCACGCCACGCTCGACTGCGCCAGAGACAAACACACTAAATGACTCCCTAATTTATTAAGCAACATTTGAAACTGATGAAGCATTATGATTTAGGTGCATTGACTTGCATTAATTCGTACATGGAGCATGCAAAACAAGGTACATAAAACTTTAGCGATAACAAACATACAAAATAACTCACTATTTCATGAAACATTGTTTGAAACTTATGAAGTATCATAATTCAGGTTTATTGGTTTGCAGTTATTTGTTCATACCGACATAAGAAAACTGTACATTGATATTTTAGAGATAATCTGTGAAGGAGCAGTGCAACATCAATTATAGGTTATGTTTTTTTTAGTAAAGTTGGCCATTATTAATTAAGCGGTTCTATAATCTAATTTTAAGTTGTTTAAATTCAAGAGGGGCTTGTCTGTTATGAGTTTTTCTATCCCAACCTATGATTTTTGAGGATGAAAAACTTTTTTCGATTCCAGTCCCACTAGCCGACAACGTTTAAATGCAACGTACGCAGATACTTTTCCAATAACTTTATCGGCAGCCGGCAGTAAACAGGATAACTGAATGCGCACTTAGTTGCCTCCCATGTCTCCAGGCCTACTTCTAGACGCGGTAATACTGGCATGACGTCACACTTGTGGTCTAACATGGCTGGAATCTTGAAAAAATAAATTGAAGGCAAAACATTCCTCTGTTTAATTTCTATCAAAATTTGTGTGAGATTGTAAGTGAATGATCCAAAACAACGTATGTGGTGTAGAAAAATATGCAGATTCCAAATATATACTTTTTAGGCTGATAATTTTTTTTAACCATTAAATGTAGGAATCGCAATCGTCCAGTGGGAGAAAATTTGGAAGAAAACAATTGTATATAAGTCAGTTTTACAAGCAATAATGTCAAAATTTGAGCACTTTTCTGTATTTGTTGAACTGGGCCAGGCCCGATCACGCTGAAAGTGATAGTTTTTGACGACCGCGTGTTATTTATGATACATGTGGAAATAACGTGAAATGGCCTTATCCTACGGAACTCTTATGTTGTTGTAATTAAATAAAGATTCCAACCCGCTGAAATTACAAGAAATCGCTGGAGTACAGCATGTATTTCTTTCGTTTAAATGGTTTAATCTGATGGCGTGTGCTAACGTCAGGGTCAAACAAGTTTGACTACAACTTTGTTTTCTATCGAACCAGAAATAATTATTGGAAATGGATTTTTTTGTACACTCATTAGATGGAAAAGGATTACTGCATGTATCTTTAGATTTGTAAAAGCGTACTAAGCTCTCTTCCACGGGAAATCAATGACAGAATGTAACTAACCAAATTACACCCCTTCTATTCATCACAAATGGCCCGAAATTTCGGACCACTTGTAAGAAGTCACGGATTCTGTGAGCAAACATGGAGAGATAAAATGAATTGTTCATGTCGACGACGCTACGAGCTACTCTGCTCGTCACGGGCTACGATCAAGGCTTCACCACTCGTTACCACTCAGTCTCCACTCCAGTCTTGTGGCAACTCAACCCGAAGCGACACATCAACGTCTGCGTGAACATCGGAGGATAAAACTCAAAATTTCTATTCATTTTCTACTTCTTCAAGCAATTTCAAATTTTATGTAACAAGTCGTTGTTTCATCGCTCGTGATACATGTTATACTCTGTGGGCTCATCATACCAGTGAAAACTTTTAACCGCTTAAATTATCTGCTTCCTCACAGCTGAGAACTCCTGACGCCCAACAAAGCAGTGCCACCGTCGCTATCGAACTCCAGCTCCCGCGAGCAGCCAGGCGGCGTCGTGTTGTGTGAGCGATGATTTGCGTCGAGCCAAAATAGGTTTCAGTCCAGGTTTGGCTGAAAAAGTGCACTTAAGACTTGTCTCTCACACTAAATTTCACTGCCAGCATAAATGAATCAGGTGCAATGATTCGCCGTTCAAACATTCAGTCATTTTCGAGGGCATAGAAATGAGAAGCATTTTTTCTGGCAGATTTGTAGCAAAACATATTTTGGCATAGTATAGTGTTAGGCAGGGCCCGGTCAGACGTGAGAAATGAAGCCCCGCCTGACATACGATGCTCGACATGATGCATCTGCCGGGGTCACGACACCCTGCCTATGCCGGTGCCATTTGTACGTGAGGCACTGCAGCTGCGTGAGCGCTCGTGCACTTTGGACCGTGGTTGAAAAGCTCCACTGTATCGCTGATACTGGGTGAGAAGACGCTCGGGCCTAGACAAGTGTTGAGTTATATGACAGCCTAGAGGAGGGAATTTTGCCTCGTTAAATTCAACTTACACTACACTTATAACATGCTCTCTCTTATAAGCATGACTGATATTTTTAGCTTTGAATCGCAGTGAATAACTTTTAATCGCTAGTGAAGTTCATAGACCGTAATTGTGTTGAGTTCACTCAGTTCACATTCTATTTCAAGGCAGGAGCACTCGTGGGAACGCCACAAAACCATAAAATAAAGACATTATAACACAAAGAGAAAGCTGACTACCTCACTTGTGAGCAAGTGTTTGACGGCTTGCAGCAACATTTCACGTCTAAATTGCTGAGGTTCACTTAGGTCACACCCTTTTAAAATTGAGATATACACTTTTGATGGCAGAGTAAGTTACACGTTTTACTTATAAGCGACGTTCTATCAAACAATAGTTTTCTTCCTGAGAATTTACTTGTATTCAAAAGCAATCTCAAAAGTCGAGCACAAAAACTCTCTGTGAGGGGTCAATATTATGAGTATTCAATATATGGTCAATATTATGAGGGTTCAATAAATGGTTATTATTATGAATATTCAATGAATGGACGATATTTTGAACATTCAATAAATGGGTAATAATATGGGTATTCATTAAATGGTCAATATTTTAAGGATTCAATAAATTACCTGATCAAAAATTTTTCATAATTTCAGTGTTTCGGAAGGCAACTTCTCGGACTGGATAAATGATCTTATAACCACAATCAATGAAAAAAAGCGATTGAATCTTTCTGTGTGCAGCAATACCAAATTTGTTCTGCTATTGCTCATAAATTAAGAGAACAACATAGCAACATAGTCCTTCAGAGCGAGAAAGTCCCTAATTTCTGTCTGCATAACGCTGAGTTACACAGTAGCTTTGCGTCAGCAAAAAGCCAGCTGATTCAATGAGATTTGATCACGTGATAGCCTGTTTTGCGTCAGGCGCTTTACCACTGCAGTGTTGAGAGGCCCAGCCAAAACGCTATCGAGGTCTAGTGAAGTGAGCTCTCAAGCGCTGCGTAGTATAGTCAGCGTGGTGAACGTGTTGCTCTGGACTAAAGCGTAATTGTGAGCCATTCCTTGTGATTGAAGAACTTCGATTTCTTGAAAGAGTAGTTAATAAACATAGACAAGTACAGCGATGGATCAACTCCGTGTTAATGCTAGAAATCCCTTCACGGGAGCTTTCACTCACCACGACGTGAGCGAGGTCATGTCTGTGGACGACGGTGTTTGTTGAAAAGTTCTGACTCGCCGGTTGTTTAGTAATTACATCCAAAAGCTCTTGAACAAATGCAGCGCGCATCTTTCATGCAACGATAAATTACAGAGAGGATGAGGCACTACTGGGGGCCGTCTAATGTGACAGCGCACCGCCCGCAGGTCGATAAATAATGGAGAAAATAAGACGCTTCAGAAGTTCATGTAATGTGATAGGCGCTCAGTGGGCTCTCCAGAGATCGATAAGAAGCGGCTTCAGCCTATCGACTATCGTCAGGGAAAAAACAGAGCGTTTTCACATGTATCACATGTACCCTTCCTGCGCTCGTTCAAAGTCGTTAGTTTCTGCAAAATAAATCTGGCACGTCAGACGTCAACATCGGCTTAGCCATCAAAGCAACTTTGCTGAAGCAGTGAGATTCGTTTAATTTGATCGTGAGTTATCTTGTATATGTAGACGAGACGTTGATTAATTTATTGGCACTTCCTTCTTCGTTCATTTCTACACTTCAGGTTGCAGTATTTGTTGGCAAATGCACAATGGACATCTAAGGCGAAAGGAAAATGCAGGTGTGAATTATCGATATTCAAGTATTGATGAATGATCAGATGTGAATATTTTTGACGGAAGAGTGAGACCTAATATCATGATACTACCTCTGATACTAATATCTCTACATTTAGCTTTTTCTACGCCAGACTTGAAAATGTAACTTTACAGACCGATTTTTATTTAATTTCCTTTTTTACAGTTGGTTTACCTCTCATCATCTTTTTATAGTTCTGGTTTTGAGTTAAAATTTTCAGAATTTCAATAAATGGTTTCAAATTTCTAAATCTAAAGTAAATAGCGGCCGTGAAGTATTGAACCCGCTGCTTAAATTTTCTTCTTGCCTTCATGACTCCGTGGACTGGTCACGCTCTCAAACACTGACCATCGCACGCACCCATATACTACAAGGACTACCAACCACGGGAGACATTTCAGAACTGATTTGCTGGTGTAGTTGCCAGCAATAGCAGATAAGCGTGCGGAGATCAAAGCGTAAAGGGATCAAGCTTCAGTTGCAATGTATTTAGCAGAGGCCAAAGCCAAACCGCGGCGTGAGTGGAAATGTTTACAGAGCCCGTAAAGCACGCAGACAAGCTCATCTATACGATTAGGTGATGGTTATCCTTAAACAAAAACTTTCTAAAATATACCGAATTTTTAGCTTTTAAAAACTTAAAAAACTTTCCGTATGATGATTTGACTTGCTCAAAATCATTTCGTAACGATCTCGGTATGCTCGCAAGCAACGCTGTCGAAGAGCTATTGAATTTCCTTTCCGTGCTTTCAATATTTTCCAACAGTGTTTTGGACTGAACTCTTAATTGAGAACCAATGAATCCACGCTCATGGGACCTCGGTTGTTCAAGCTTCATTCTGCTTAAAATTTTGCTGGACAACCGTGGCTGAGTCTTGGGTCTCACAAAGCTGAGGCAACACCCTCCTTGTCTCGCAAGAGCCTCCGGTCTACCAAGCTAAACTTCTACTGTACTTTGCTTCGCAGAGATTTTTTATGGAGCGAGTCTTAGAAAAACGTAACATTAGACCTTAAATGTGAGTCTTTTTAGAATTGCGGCTTAGTGTGCTTAACTTGTGTAAGCGAAAAGAAATAAGATGTTCATTCTAAGTGTCAACATGGTAGAAAAGTTATGTTTAAAACGAATGCAAAAGGGTAATATCTTGGAAATCTCAATTTTGGATGAAAAGAGGTAAAGTGAATAAAAAGCTAATGATAAAATAAAATGCTGCGAGGATAAATTTGACAGTTTTATCAGAAAACAGAAAAGCGCTTGGTATATATCTATAAAATATAATTGATTTTAAAGCAGTTCAATAGACAAGAAAATTAGACTATTTTTGAAGAGTTTTACTCAAAATAACCGCAATTAGCGTGATTGCAGCCTCAATCCGGACCCGAAACCTGGAGCAAGCTGATTTTACATTTTCTCTTAGAAGACACTCGAAAACCACTTTAATTCTATCGATTAACTGGTCTTTGTACTACTAGCACGGCGCTTGGTATCTTTCTCGACACGCTCCATACCTAAATACCATTGGATTAAGATCAAGGGAGTTAGGAGGCCAAACATTGGGATTTGTGTGCATCACATCACCATTTGAGGAGACGCATCCGAAAACCATGACAGTTTGGGGAAAGTTAGACTCCTCGTAGCCTCGTAGTCTCCCTTGTAATTCTTTAGTTCATGCCGGATTGTTTTTACAGTGTTCAGGGGGCAGAGAGCAGCGACTATAATCCCCTAATTTTGATGACCGGCGCAAATCATCATGAAACAAGTTATTCTCTTCCACAATCCAGGTGGCTCCCAGCTATCCATTCTTGCTGTCATCGTATCTATAAATGATTGAGGATTTAAACTTTAAACTGAAGCCTAGTTGGGAAGAATAACTTCAAAAATTTAGAAAAAGAGTCAAATACTTTTCTCGTCAAATTTTTCTCGTAAAAGAAATCAATCTGCAGTGATCTGAAATACAGTACTAAATTATGTGCGAGGAGTATCTAAAATTATATCCAATTTTCAATTATCCGAAAATATAACAGTAAAAAAAATGTACCAACCAGGCAAAAAAAAAATATTGCGAGTTTCACCCCCTAGACGAATTCGTTCATTGACGGATGTTTTTCAAAAATTCGTTGAGATTATAAAATGCGGAGATCAGGCAATGATGCGGTTGAACACAAAATTTTGCAAATTTACTTATTTGAAAAAACATGGCTTTCATTACAATGTTCCCTGATTGACGATTTGGAGCGTTGGAAAAGAGAATTACGAGTATTATGGGTATCAAAGAAAACTACCCAATTTGTCAATCAGTGAGTACTGTTTTAATGATTATGTCTTTAAAAATGTATATTTTCAAAATTTCGTATCCAATGCTGCACTTTAGGTATCAAACACTGTACATCACAAGAAAGAAAAAGAAAGAAAAAACATTTATTTCCAATAAAGTACAAACATGAAATGTCGATACATTGATTTTTAAAACACCTTAACCTAAACATCTTTAATTGATAATAACACATTGGTATCGTGATACCAGTGTAAAATGTTGAATCAAAAAAGGATTGACAGAAAAGCACATCCAAAATGAGTTCCTTTCCTTTGCCTAATCTGATTTTGAGAGTCAATTTAAATATAAGTTACTAATAAGAACACAATCCTCGTAACGCTTAGTTGAAAAATGTATTCGTTTGTGCGCTTTTAAATTTAAATAAGAGCAAAAATCGCGTTTAAATACCTTAACACAGAGACCCTTAATTGCTATTCATACATGGTTATCGTAATTTCCATGTTAATTAAGTGTTGAGACAAATGATTTAGATCCTTAATTGCTATTCATACATGGTTATCGTAATACACTTGATAATTATCGAAAGCATGATTCGGAGAAAAGCACGAAAAAATGAGTTCCTCTTTGTCGCGGTAGTCGGATTCTGGTAATGCATTTAAAATACAGGTGACTAAGGAAAGCATAATTCATGTGACGCATTGCTGAAAACCTTCTCGTTAGTGCGTACTCGTATTGAATTATGAGCACAAGAACATAGGAACTAGTGATACGAGTGTGAGGGATTGATGTTAGAAGTAAAATGAGCAAATTTGATTTATTTTACGTCTAGAACTGTGAGGTAGGCAGTCGGAATTTGAGACAATTTTTCACATGGACGCATCATCTACTGTGTCAAGTGGAGAGCTTCGGAAAGAACATAATATTCACTCTAACAAAACAAAAATTTGTTATGATATTTCTTACGCTGATAGTGCTGGCGTAAAGAGTTCATCGGAGTCAAAGACATGAATAGGATTATTGTACAATGCTAGCCGTGACATTTTCAACATAAGTGGAGCCGTACAAAAAGTTAACTAGCCAAAATAGTGTTATCATAATGTATTCACTTGAGTAAGAAAGTAAGAAGAGCAATTTAAGACCAGAATAAGAAGATTAAAAAATGATGTTCTTTAAAGTTATGCCGTTCTTCGAAACCTTGGCCTTTTTTTTTTTGTCTAAATGTTTTAATGAAACGAAAAAAGAGAAAAAAAGATGCTAAAATACTCTCACATTAACATCCTTTCTTTGCGGTAATTAATTTAGTTTTGAAAAGGCTAATAAATATAAGTAACTAAGAAAAAAATCCCTGTGACACATAGTTTAAAACACTCTTGTTAGTGTGCGCGTATATCGGATTATCAGTCCATAACATTTGCAGTGTAGCTGGAGTGAACGAAAGTTAGCTACCGAAAATTATTTCGTCTTAAATGCACTCACGGGCGTAAGAAAGTAAAAATTGCCTATGAATTACGTCACACGTTCAAGTGTTTTAATATAAGCGAAAAATGCTTTCAAATATCTTGAAATTTAGACCATGACTTGATATCTACATAAAGATGCTCGTCAATTAGAGAATGCAACTCGGTGATGCAATTTGCAAATATTTGCAAGGGTATGTATTTTTATTCTGTAGTCTTGTTTTTATTATAAATACTGGACTCGTACTTCCAAAGAATTCGAGATTTTCATAAGTTTTTGACACTGCATCCTAAATTTTGTATCCCAGATCACTACGTATGAATTTACTGTATTCAGAAGCGTTTCATTTCATTGTAACTTTATGAGTTCAAAATGGAACTAAAAATCTATATCATATAATTAAAATGCTTTTCAAAGAGTTACTTGCTGGTTAATTTATGTATACCGACAAATATTCATACAGTTTAGGTGATAACACTAGTATATATTCGCAATTAGAACGTAACTGATCATCCCCAGCAAATTCTCTTTAGACCACTGAATAACAAAAAATATTCTCCAAACACTAAGTTAAGAAACAGAAGCCAGAAACACAACGTGTAAATAAGTTTCTTAATTTTATAAACGCTCAATAAAACTAGCTTTGATTGACTAAATTTTACTCATATTATCAAAAGTATCGAAAACATCCACCCAATTTTTGTTCCATGACAAAAAGCTGAGACAGCAGAGCGTCACCAGCTGCTAGGGACGGTAGCGGCCGCTGGGCACCGCAGGCGTCAGGTGTTGGGCAGCGAGGGGTGGCGGTCCGGTGCTGGCTGTGTTTGGCCGGTTGGTGGTGAACTGAGGCTGGTATTGACGGTCTGTCCACTCTAAACAGAGGCATGATCCAACAGAGGCTCGTCCCAAAAGAGGCATGGCCCAACAGAGGCTCGTCCCAACAGAGGCACGCCCCAACAGAGGCCTGTCCAACACCCCCCTCACCGTCCATTTTAACTGCCAGTGACGTAAGCTGGGTCGCCGCAATGGAGTCGTGCGTTCGAGGCATTTATCAGTCCTACATCAGTCATCAGGCCATTTTAATCAAACATCTGCAATAGAGAAGTTAATGGTCCACGGTTCCACGTATCAGACTTCAATAATTGAACAACCCATGCGTCACTAATGCCCGTCTTTCTACTTGATGCATCTAGATTAGGCCCACAGCACACCGATATAATTGCATGTACCTCGTAATCAGGCTGAATGAAGCCAGCAAGGCGACAGAACTGCCTTATTTGAGTCAAGTATTTTGTTCCGCAGCGTCGCAATTGAGCCATAAATTTACTTGCAATTGTCGGCCTGGCTCTGGTTTATAGCTGTGCTGTGAAGTTTTTTCTTATTGCCCCTCTCCATAACTACGGACCGCCCGAGACTTATGTGCACTGTGACTTATGGTCAGTATTGACTGCTGCATCTTACTGACCGTCGCATCTCATCGAACATCGGCTCTGCAACCGCACTCCTTCTTGCTGGTTACTTGAACGCTCCTCTTTGTCTTTGTGCTTCCTTTTTCCTGTTCTTCACTTGTTGCACGTCTCTTTTTCTTGCCAGGTCACCCCACGTAATATGCTACTATAACCGTATGTACCTGCTGTATTACCATGCGACACCACCACCACCTGAACCACTTGCGGTCTCTTTATTGTTATACTATCATGTATCGCTGCTGAACTTCAATCACTCACAACTGCAGCTGCTCCACCGCTGTACTCCAGCTGAGCACAACTGCTCCACCGCTGTGCTCCAGCTGAGTACAACTGCTCCACCGCTGTGCTCCAGCTGAGCACAACTGCTCCACCGCTGTGCTCCAGGTTCCAGCAGGCGCCCTCACTTCGAGTGTTATTCCAGTCCCCTAACACGATTTCCGCAGGAAATTCTGATAGCTTCTATCGCTGAAGAGAGGCGGAGAGGGGAGAGGGAGGGAAGTGGAGATGGAGGAGAGAGGAGAATGGGGAGGAACGATAGTGACTGAACGGAATGAGGAGAAAGAGAGGAAAAATCAGTGAAATCAGTGAGATAAAGAAGGCTTGGTAAACCTGAATCAAGTGTCGAGTGGGAGTGAGAAAGGTTATATAAAATAAGCGGGAAGGTGAGAGGAGAAGTGAGCTCTGTCTTTGCATGCCTCTGAGCAATTGAAGGCGTGGAGCCGTAATTCCATCTTACAGAACATTATTTGTAATTTCATTTGTCCAACCTCCTAGCTGCCTTCATCGCACACTTTAGACCCCCACTCCGCACCCCCTCTCTATACCTCCACTCAATACCCCCGCTGTACACACCCTCTACCTCCCCACTTTACACCCATTCTACACCTCCACTCTGCTTCTCCACTCACTGTTCTACACCCTCACTCTATACTCCCCCTCTTCACCCTTACTCTGCCCTCAATTCACACCCACTTCACAACCCACATTTTATACCTCCCAATTTACACCCTCTAGCTGCACTGCCACTCCACACTTTCACTCTACACCCCGCCCTCCTCGTAGTCCTCCTCACCCGTCCGGTGGCTCAATTTCTCGTAGAGACACTCATTTGCATTAGTACGTTGATTTGACATTTGAAAATCTCACATTTTTCTTCCTAAATACTTTCTATGTTCTTAGGTTGTTTGTAAGATCGATTATCGCGTCTCACCATAACAAATTCAATCCTTTTATTGTTGCCGTCTGCAGGTTCCCGATTGCTAATCTTGATCACAATAAAAGCAGGTGCGGAGAAACATTTGTAGCTACAAAAAGCGTAGAGATGGCCGACAAGGGCGAGGAGAAATAAAACTACTCATTGGAAACAATAAATGATTTATTCGAGTATTTCTTGAGAACGAGGATTCTCAGAACCGTGCAATCACGTTCATATTCTGAACACTTACACAGTCTCCCGGGACCGCCAAAGAGTTGAGTAATGCCATCCAGCTTCACGGACAAGCAGATGAGCCTCAACTTCGCTCCAACTCTGGCATGTGACACCTAGCTTTGGTCATCAGAGGCGCCATGTTCTGTCAAGAGGTTAGTTGCCAAGTGATCGTGCGAGCCGGCACCAGCGCGTTACAAAAGCCGCTTCTCTTCACAACGCCATCACTGGTGCTCACATCGAGGCTGGCCTTAGCTTCATTCCTGCACGGTTGTTGAGGATACGGTTCTTAAATTGAAGTATGTTGACCACCTTTGCACTGAGTTACGGGAGGATTATGTCCACATCAACTCTGATGTGATAATAAGGCAAAGGGCAAAAAATTGTTTCTGGTACTGTTCGTGGGTGTTCTCCGCAAAGAAACGTAAGCACAGAAAAGCCTGAGCATAAGTGTGGGCTAATAAGAGACAACTGCCTGGTAACAGAGCGAGCTATGCTAGACCACCATCAAATCATATCACACGAGATGTGAGAGTAAATTCGCGCAGAGTTTGCAGTAGACGCGCACTACATTAGATTTGATGCCATCCACGAGAGCTGCTATCATTTATTTCGACAATTTAAGCGATATTTAGCGCGTTTTTTTTAGGGCTTAAGTAAATTTGTCGCTGGAATGTCAACGCTGTCGTCGTGACATGGCGGCACTGGCATGGTCACGACAGGTTCCGACATGTCTAGTCCGCAGACGATATCGTGCCACTGCCATCACGAAACTTTTAATTCTCCAAGCCACCTGGTATATTGGTGTCGGCCCCTTCACGACTCTTCACGGCCACGCTGACGAGCTCCAACCATTCGTTAATGACCTGAAGTATCCTAATGCACTCCAACTATTTATTTCATTAATAAATGAGCAGAAAATTAGGAATTTATCACCGGCTGCTCCGTATCGATCAGGCCGGGACTTGGCGATCACATCAGTGTCCAGCGAAGGATGCACTGTCAGGGCGGGAGCTGATGCTTCAGCATATTGCTCGCGAGTTCGAGAGCGGTGAATAACATCAGCTAGCAGCTGGGACGAGGGCATAATAAGAGCACTGCGATGTGAAACGAGATGAGAGGTAGAAGCTAGGATTGAGAAATGAGAGCTCGTATTAGAAAGTGCTGAGGGTAGATGCTCTGGCAGCTCCAGTCTCCTTACTTTAGTCAATTAAATGAAGATTAGGAGCTTATGACGGAAATCTGATAAGTCACAAGCGGACTGAAGCTCAAAATATTCCAATAACTAATGAAATTTCTCTCCCATATAGAAAACTAACAATCAAATTCACATTTATATCCACTTCGCTTGGGATCTTAAAGTGAACAATCTCCTTCTCAGTTTCAAATTTGGTGTTCACGACGCATTATCTTAAAAAGGAAGAACCAGTTCTTGCGCATGTGCGCCAGCAAGCAAAAGGTTCAAATAATTCTTGTGTAAAACGACTGATGGATTCGTGACATAAGCATGAACATAAAAACGCCATGACATATCGTGATGCTAAGATTGAATTTTTCTTTATCGACTCTCGAGGCTGACTTCCCGAGAGGCGAGAGGCGTTCCAACGTACCTGGCTGACTGGGAGGGGAAGATATAAATTCTACCCCTAGAATGTATGATTCTAACATCTAACGTCTAATGTCCAAACTGCTGTTAGAAACTCCAACGCCACAGTGAATAATGGATACTGAACAAAGAACCACGTACAAACTTTGGCCTCAATTTCTGACCAAAAATTGTAATCCAATTGGATCAGGTGAGGTGACTCAGAAAGCCAAAAGTCTTTCTAACAAAATAGCATACCAGCCCTCTTGAGCAAGTCAACGGTTTTGCTCGCCGTGTGGGCGGGAGCAGAATCTTGTGGGAACATGGACTTCTTATTTGAAACCTTGGCCTTCATCTATGAAACGTTTTCCTTTGCTAGAGAGGTAGGATCCAATGGTTGGTGATCGAGTTACTCAGTTATTTAGTCACTTTTTGTATATCCTGTTTTTGTATATCCTGTATATCCTGTTTTTGATAGCTCGAAACTAAGTTCAGCATAGTTAAAAAGAGCAAGCATTAGTAAAAAAACATTTTGCATTATCAAACATTTAAGCAAGCTACATCAATTTCGTGCGCACAAGTTATGCCTTCCATGCAACAGGCATGACAGTGCCCTGTGGGCTGTGGCAATGACGGTGTCACATATCTTATATATAAAAAATACTAAACCACCTGCAACCCTTTGGTTTAGACTGCTTATTCGACCAATTTTAGAGATGTAATAGATCACTCGCGACCCGTCGATTCAGGCTGCTTGTATGACTTATTTTTGGAAAATAACAGACCACGCGCAACCCTTTAGTTCAGACTGCTTATTTAACTAAATTTTTGGAAATTTTAAAAACGTGACACTGACTTTGTCATGCTGTTTGTGTAGCTTATTTTTTAGCCTTGAAATTAATGGATTATAATATTTTCACGGCAGCAAAATTACTTAATGTAAATAAAACTCAATTCTACAAAGAACTTGCTCAAGAACAGTGGAATATTTTTAAAATTAACATTGACTGCATCTCGTATTCGGATGCAGAGTGACCGGCACTTGGTTGAACAAACTTTAACATAAGGTTGAGGCCGCTGAAATAAACACTTTTTACTCAATAACCGTGTGAATGAAAATGTTTCGTTAAAAAGTTGCAAGGACTTGAAATTTAAAACATATTGGAAAAAAATTCTTACTCTCAGAGTGACAGTGAAGTCAACTATAGAAGTTAGGAAAGCTTTTTAATTACGATAATCACATGGCCACCAAGGTCGCCTGATATCACGCCCCTTGATTTCTGCTTCTGGGGATATTTGAAGAGTTTGATGTACGAAACTCCGATTCCCTCCAAAGAAGACCTCATCAGAAAAATTGTTGAATCCTTCGTTGAAACTTCTGGGTGTCTTCGGTCGTGTCCGGTAATCATTGCACCGACGTTAGAATGCTTCGACTGCAACAGATGGGCGTTATGTCAACATTTTTCGTAAATACCTAACTAAATTTGAAAATTTATTTCTAGTAATCATAATTATTTAGGCTGTTATTCTGTTTCTTGGATCCAAACTTAAAAATGCTTTCAATAGCTTCTACATTCCATTTCCCTGCTACTCTCAAAGTACAAATTTTTCCCCAATACGTTTTAAATTTCAAGTCCTTGTTACACATTAACGACACATTTTCAACAACACGGTTATTACGTAAAAAGTATCATTTCAATGATCCCAAACTTAAGTTAAATGCTTATTCAACAAAGTGCCGGTCACCCTGTATGGCGAAAATTAAAGAAATTTAATGAATTTATCTCAATTTCTTTTCTTCTTTGCGAAGCCCCAACTAAAAAATTGTTCTTTCCAAGATTTTTGTTGGATATGTTCCAACTCTGAACAGGATGCAAATATTTTCGTAAAATCTCTAATTGCGTAAACGTGTCTAGTAAACAACTTAAACTTGAAATCTGATTGTGCACATTTGAATTTAAAAAATAAATAAATATCATAAATTTACTTATCAAAAGTGATACGTCGAGTAGATTGACCTAAAATAATGACAATAGATATTTTTGAAAAAGGAATTTGTGAGCTAGAATATGTTTAACGACTTGTAAGGCATACTATCAAAACGTTAATTTCATTGCAGACAATAATGTTTAACCTAGTGCCCTTAACCTAATTAATTGCTAGAAAAACAAATAATGAGTTGCCACAGAACTTAATTGAAACATTAAGATTGATTTGAATGAATTCAGCGAGAGCATCATATTCTATAATAGATTAGGTCAGATCAGATTAGTTTAGTTTATAAATTAGTTTCAGCCTCCTATTAATAGACTTGAAATTAATTTTATTCCATGTTACCCTATCACCAAGGATTACGTAGTCGGAAAGATATTTTTTCATCACTGTGCGCTGCCAATACTTTGTTTGAAATAGCTATTCAAGATTAGCTTCGATTGTTTTGTGAGAATTTTTTCAGGGATATCAGCGAGGATCGAATTCAAGTTAAAGTTCTAATAAAGTAATATATGTGGTAATATCAGGTTTTCTTCGTTTTTATTTGAAAGGGAAGTATCAATTTTACTTCTATTTCTAGTCACTTCACTTCTATTTCCAGTTGATGCAGGTACTAATTGTTTTAGACACTAGCCATCACGATGACACTAACCAAGAGTGTTTATTTAAAAAATTTTCTTTTAAATTACACAAGGAAGCATATAAAAATCAAAACGTTCAAGTACTTTCATTAATATGTATGAATCATTTACGCTGGTTTTGTATTTTAACTTCCTTACTGGTTCAAAGGCCATTTTTTAAATGTACAATGTATTTTGGTTTTATTTTTCTATTCTTGTTTGCTTGTGAGTATGTCTCCTTACCAGCTTGTTTTCTTGTTTGCTCTTTACCGTTTACACTACTTTCACCAATAACATAAGGCAAAATTGAACAATGCATGGTTTCAGTTATCAGATGGGAAAAATTTAAACTTGGCTTTCATCCTAGAGATGGTTCAAGCTTTCCACTATCACGAAGGAAATAATTTGAGGCATTCTTAGTCCAACCTATCATGTAAAACCAACACGCTGTGTGATAAATACAGTCTGATACAAAAGTATTTTTTCAAAAGTATTTCAAAGAAATGCTTCACTTTGATACTAAATTGTTTTTACATTCTTTATTTTTTTTCAATCACCCAAAATTGCTGGAGTTCACGATATATTTAAACTATTTTAAGATCGTTCTACATTTTCTCAAATACAAATTCAAATCAACATAGTGCAACGTCAAATCAGCATCATCTTCAAACTTTAATGATTCAATAATATTCTATGGGCGAGAAAGGTGCCAATTGGCAGCACAAGTTAGGTTTGTCTGGATAAACCGAACACGGAAAAGGCAACTGTCCTCACGGACTCGCGCCTACGCTAACTTGGACTAGGTCATCTCATAGCTCGAGATCTGGCCCTTATCTAACTAACTAAACGTTGTGGTGCTCTACTGGAGGAAACATTAAGTGAACACGTGATAGAATCACGTATTATGTATGATTAGGAACTTCCAGAACCGAGAGGATGTGACAAAGAAGTTGCAATGGTAGAATATTTGATATGTGATCTCAAGCGAAAAGGTAAATAGGCAACACATTCTCAGGCTAAATTCTTACCACTCGAGACAATACCTCCACAAAATAATAACAGTTGTTGAAGTTAGCTGATTGAGGAATGAAATGTTATAACTTCCTGACAGTATTGAGAAACTGTTTTACACGACTCTGTGACGAGTTAAATGAAGTTTTTGACAGGACGTCGAAGATCAACATGCTAATACGTTCCACTCGTAAGTATCTTGCACCATCCACAGTTGGGTAATAATTAGCCGTACATCAGCACGATGAGGCTGTTGGGACAGGTGCAACTCACACGCATCGTAACCCTTGCATAGCGTCTCACGCGTGTGAGAGTTCTAATTTTTTTTCTCTTCCAGTAACCTACTTGCATCACTTGGTGGTCGCCAAAGTTCTTCCGAGAAAAAGTTGCGCTGCTGAAGAGCAACTAAGATTGGATTCCATTACAAATTAATGTTGCTATCATTATTGAACATAGAGTTTCATTACTCCTAGCTTTAAACACTGATAATATGTTTGCAGCTGCTGGAATTCACAACACTAGGGAACAAAATTCTACTTTTTTGTCAGCTGCATACACTTTGAAACCTGTTCCTGGGAAAATTGAGGCAACTAATGCCAAATATAGCATGAGTTATTTTCTATCGGGTCAAGTTTTCTTGCAATGAATTACCTTTCTACTGATAAAATTCAAAAGCAGTACAAATTGATGCAATTCAAAATCATTACAAAGGTGCAGAATTAATTCATAATTACTTTTAGTTACCTTGGCAAACACATAGTGGATTCATCAGGTGCTTTTGTGAATAATGACAGATTTATTCAGGCAGAAACTTGCGTTTAATGGACCGTCTAGACTCTAGAATGTCGCTTCCTGTGCAGTCTCGCTGAATGCTCCAGCAATAGTCGGCCATCATGTGAACGTCGTAGTGTCCGTGATATCGATCTTCCATGATTTTGATATCCTGGTGAAAGCGTTCATCCTACGCATCACTCACGTCCTAAGTTCGCCAGAAATTATTCAGTATGACTGTTCAAGAACTGTATCTTAATGCTCATGTTTCAACCTAACATGTGGAAACTTTCCATTTAAGATTCGACCGGCTCTTTATATTCCTCTGATTTTCTGTTCCCAAGAAAGTTTCTTGTGACAGAAACGAAGCTCCCAATACATTTTTATCAACGTCAGTCATAGATTGGGTGAAAGCTTGATCTTTAATCAGCTTCCTAATTTGTGGGACGTAGAAAATAGTTTTCCCTAACATGCAATTCCTTCTGAATCCAGTGTCTGTCTCTGCTGTCAAGCAGATAAAGGAAGATAAAGTATTCCCTATAAAGGAAGATAGAGTATGGGAATTTTGTGTAGCCAATTGTCTGTCCCAAACAAAAATTGACCATTTTCAGATCAGCACAAATGATCTATTCGTGTTCTTCATATTTGAGTAGCTCCAATACTGCTTTGATGAGTTCACATTTTTCTTTTATGTGTAATGAGTGTCATATGGGTATTGCGCCAAAGATGTTACCTACATGTAATAAAACACATTTCAAACACCACTTAAAATCTATGAAAAGGCGCCACTCTTTCGGATCATAACCTGAACTGACCTTTGCGTTTATTAATCCAAGAATAGCACAACAGTAGACGAAGTTGAATTTTGAATCAAAGAACTGTAAGACGTTATCTTCTCTGTTACGATAGAATGTTACCTTTGCGTCCATTCCCAACAAGTTTTTATTTTTTAATCGTGAAGCCAACAATTCTGACAGCTTTTTAGATAAACCCAGATCTGGGACTAAATCATTGAGTTCTGCATCGCTAAATGTTTGTGGGTCGGTTGATTACGCCTTCAAAATCTTAGTCACAGTTTCTGTAAGTTGACTTCTCTGTCAACCCAGTGTCACATTCGCTGTCAGAGCTAAGAGATGCAAGTTGAGTGAAGATAGGTTTTGGTACATCATCTGAATGGGCACTGTTATGATTGTAGAATCTAGACTAGGATATGGGATAAACTGACGAGATTCACCAGTAAAACCAACATCAGTAAGGGAGAAGTAACAGTCCGTGACATAGTCTCGTGGCTGACGCCAAATCATTGGAAGGTAGAGTTTTATTTTAATTTTTCTTTTAGTCCATTGACGCAAGTTTTCTTCACAGGAACGACATACTTTATGTGGTGTCCAAGGTTTATCTTGATCTCCAAGTTTCGCTTGAAAGTAAGAAATGTAAGCTCGCTTCATAAATTCACTAATGTTCTTTCTTTACTTTGGAGCTGTGAATGTACCACATATGTAGCAGAATGCATCCGGAATCGTCTAACATTTCTTAAATTGATTGAGAAGCCATTTTTCCTTTAACAGCTTTCTGAAATATGTAAAAAAACATGAACGCTTTTTACCAAAACTCTTGATTAAAATAAATCAATATTTTTGATTAAAATAAAACACGATCCTGTAGCATAAAAACTAGACCTGATCTTCACAAACAAATGCCATTTTCGGAATCAGTGACCTCAAATCCACTAGAATCATGTGTCAGAACCCATACAAAAGGAGTTCCCCAGTGTAATACATTGTGTCCTACACTCCTGTGGTGTCTGGTCCTCATCTTTAATTTCAATCACAAGAGGTTTCAAGTGTTTAAATGATAAATGTACTTTTTGGAAACACAAAATCTGTTATGTGCCCCAATATCAGTATTTCTCAATTAAATTTCACTCACAGCATTTACCTTTAGAACCAATCAACTTTGTCTTCAACTTGCTGTATTGAGCCACACAGTTGGAGTGAAGGATGGAAGGAAAATGGTTAACAAAGATTTGACGAGTCCTCAAAACTAGAAAACGATACTTGCGGTAACAATTCGCAGAGTTTTGGGGATAGATTTGGTTACTCGATAACAGCTGCTCTCAAGGGTTCTCCTACGCAACGCCTCTCGCTGCAACCTGTTTCAAAAATTCTTCCCCGTCGTTTTCCACGTTTCCGCTCTCTAGGCACTCCCCTGAACCCTCTTCCCCAAGTCATATCAGCTGCCCCACCTTCCCTGCATCCCCAAGGTAATGGAGCTCGGGCTATCAATAAATTCAATCAAAACTTGCAGCCCCGACGGCTGCATGCCGCTGCTGCAGCTGTCACACTAGAGTCACTCAGCACGCTGGGTGTTGACGGCATCTCCGCTTGCGAACGTGCAGCGTGCAGCGGCATCTGGGGTGTGGTGGTAGCTGACGCTGCTACTCAGGCTCTGCGGCTGCGTTCCAGTCGAGAGGTGTGAACATGACGCTCTGCACTGGGTATATTTAATCACGGTATACCGTGTATTTGATGCACCGCGTGAGGTGTACAGAGTACACTGTGGGCGAATCGTTGTATTGCGTCTGTGTAATTTAATGGGAATTAATTATTTCTCTGTTTGACTCCCTTCGACCATTATGGTGCATCACAAAGATACCAATTGATATGATAAGGTCCCATGTTCGTAAAAAAATATCTTTATGTATAAAATATCTACATACAAGTCGATTTGTCACACCCCAATTTTTATTTATCGAGAATGAAATTTAATTTGACAAATAGATATTCGATTTATTTAAAATGTCCTCAATGAAATAGGATTTGTTTCAAACGAAATCTTATTTGTTAAAAACTGAATTCGGACGAATCATTATCCTTTTTTTATCTTAGAAAAATTGGACTGTTATCTACTAAATCAAATTTATCAAGGGCGAAATTTGAATTGAAGTAAGGAAACTTGTAGTTCGTCATTAAAGATTCAGATTTTGTCTCAAACGAAAATTTATTTTTTATTTATAAGCCATTGCAAGTGCTGTGACAGGCAGTTGTTAGGATCACGGGCATTTATATTTCGCATTATTGTGCATTTTACTCTTTGCTGCTCTTATTTTGATGCTTTTATTTTAAACTACATGCAGTAAACATTGACGTACAGGTATATGAAATTTTCACATGCGTACTTACCCAATAAAAAGTTTAAACAGTGGGTCAAAATTATTCGTGACGTACCAAAACGTTGTATTTTTTCTATTAAATGCATTCTTATACATCTTTAAGATTCTATACTTCAACGGAAGAAAAATAAAAACAAGCCCAAGAGAAAATATTTGAAAATAAAAAAATTACTATAACTCGTACAGCAAGCAACGGAATTCACAAAATAAAGTATTTCTTTCTTCTATTCCCGTAAAAAATATAAGCATACAAAGTTGCGTGCAGCCCTTATTAGCTACTTGTGCTCCCAGTCGATGTTTGCAGAAAAAAATGTGAATCTTGCACAATGCCACAGGGATTTTCCCCTTCTTCATGGTTTTCGTAATTTAATATTATTATATGGTTGCCTTTCCCTAATTTGAATTTTCAACTGTTTCCAGCCATTTTCAAACGGATTTAGGGTTGGATATTGTGGAAGTCCTTATTCTCTTGTTGCGCAAGTAATCTGAAGTACATTTTGATATGCGTTTAATAAAGGTCGTTTTCTTGATGAAACCCCCATTTAGTCCTTTTCAACCTGAGGTTCTGAATGGAATAAGGAGGGTGTTTAAACAAAAATTTTCAATGAGTAGTCGAACTTGTCGTTATTTTTATCACAAGAAGTCACCTTCGAATCTCAGATGAAAAACAACAACATATTGATGCCCCCCACTCATTAGCTTCAGGGTGGGATTGAATATTTGATAACGTGAAAGTATTTGGCCCACCGCAAGAAAATACTTTTGTAATCGTTGTCATACAGGTCAATTTTGGTTTCATCTGATCTCAGAAAATTATCGAAATAGTTTTGTCTTCATTCAGAAGAGAGCAATGGTATTCCAATCTAGTAGCATGTTTTTCACCGGAGGTCCTTCAGTCCTCACGGTTCTTCTGATCTTCATATAACGATTGTTTGTTTGATAACTTGGACACCTTCAAAGACCATACAATCTGCTAATTTGCCGCGAGATTTCTTCGCGTCTTCCTTTACCGCCGAAATTATCTTGCAGCGACTTCACTGCGGTAGCTGGTGTGGAGCACCTGATCTTACGCTATTCGCCATTGTTTCCCCAAACTCCCTTTCTATAACGGTGACGTACATAGACCTAAAAAGGAATTTCTTCAGAAATTTCTTTCAGAAATTGGAATTTTCCTGTATTTCTTGATTTCTTGGGCAGTTCAATAATCATGTTCTTTACTGGAATGCTGTTTTCTTTGGCTTTCGTCATACTAAGAATTCTTAGCATTGTTGGTTCGGTAAAGGCTAACTGTGTATTTAAGAAGAGCGTTTCCTAAATATCGGAAAACTGGTCTGGAAAGTTCTAAACGTTTTATTATAACCAAGTTCTAAGCCAAGCCTTTCAATAAATTTATGCTACCGAATCGGAAAACTTCCAGGATATCCACTCGTGTTGTGATCATTTTTTCCCTTCTGTTTTCTGAATTTCTTTATTTATTACAGGTTTTGCAATAAAGGTAAGTTTTTCATACATTTTCATGTCCGTTGATTATATTTTTTCTGACAAAGAAGTTTGAAAGATGTTTAAAAATTTTTTTTTATGATGGAATATACGAGTTTTTGATTTACTTCAAATTCTTTTAGACCCTCTGTATGACGACATATGAAAGCATATTCTGAAAAAACGTACTCTAATAGTTACAGATATTTCTTCTACTTATTTATACTCTATTTATATAAATATAAATACGTAAATCTGTGTGCTTATACATTTATGTATGTATGTGCTTATCATTGTAAAACTGTATTTATGTACTTGTGAGTGCATTCATACTTATCTATTCAGTTATATTTCTGTATAGATTTGCAAAACATTGATTAATTTCTACGTAATTTAGATTTGTAAATAAAAATAACTATTATCATCGACCATATTCTGCTATAAACAAACGTTTCAGGCTGCAAATGAATCCATCATCAATGTTCTTAAAACTGTTCTAGTTCAACACGTGTTAAAATACGAAGATAATCACTTATCATCTTTACTCAGAATACACTCAATTGTTAAAATTCTAAATCAGTATCTATAAACGCAACGTTTCGATGTTACTAACATCATCAT
>JACJUY010002723.1:18558-46103 GCA_014220935.1 Platorchestia sp. MABIK
TGATTTAATGTTCAGTTACTGATGTGACACCAGTCCATGCTTAATTGATTTGATGTTCAGTAATTGATGAGACACTAGTCAATGCTTAATTGATTTGATGTTCAGTAATTGATGAGACACCAGTCCATGCATGATCGATTTAATGTTCAGTAATTGATGTGACACCAGTCCATGATTGATTGATTTAGTGTTCAGTTACTGATGTGACACCAGTCCATGCTTGATTGATTTGATGTTCAGTAATTGATGAGACACCAGTCCATGCTTGACTGACTTAGTGTCCAGTTATTGATGTGACATCAGTCCAGGGCTAATTTATAAATTGTCCAGCAATTGATGTGTCACCTGTCCAGCCCGATTGATTAGGTCCCCAGCGCTTGATGTAGCACTTGCCTAGGCTGAATTAATTGTAAATGAATCCATTTTTATGAGTTTTAACGACTGAGTTGACGCAATTCTGTTTTAATTTCCGAGTTCTTCTAATTATGCGCACTTTGTGATTGATAATAATTTGCTCTCAAGCTCTGCCAGAAACTCAGTTGATTATCCCTGTTCAATGATTGCTATGGTTGTTTTTTAATTAAAGCACTAGCAAGAACCAACCTGAGCGCCCCATCGAATGGTTACTATGGTCTCTGGTCACGGTTCTCTTGAGAGTTCTGATGTTTATCTCCATTCATTGGTAATCGTGGTGCCTGTTAGGAGTTATCATTTTTATCTCCATTCATCGGTAATTATGGCTCTTGTTCGTCAATCCTGTTTGGCTCCTGTTTGTCCTGATTGTCAAAGCACTGTCAAAATGCCTGTTAGGTATGTATATCCAGTTATTTCCAGAGAGAATGCAATTAACGTAGCGCAATCATATAATCAATTAGTGTACTGTCATGACTTCTGTTTACAGCACTCTTTGGATTTCTGTTGATTTTCTTCATTCATTGATTATTATGGCTCCTGTTTAAAGCACTACAAGGAGCCCTGTTGATCATCCCCAATGCGTGATTAATTCAACTTCTGCTTACGAGTCTTCTGTTTTCGACTTCTGTTTGTGAGTCCTACACAAAAGTCTGTTGAATTACCATGTTCAATAAAAGATACTGCAGTTTTTTAGGAGCTGTGATAACCATGTGATTATCCTCTTGATTATCATTACTGAATTATTTTTGAAGCTTCTGTTTACGAGCACCGCATGGGAACCAGGAAAATAGATGTTCATTGATTGATTTGGCGTCTTTGTTTACGAGTCTTGTCGAAGAGGTCGCACGCACATACCACTGGTAGGGAAGGCATCTGTCTCGAATCGCTATGGATAAAGTCTGATTAGGTACCGCTACATGAGACATTGTGAGCGAGTCTCTATTGAATATGCAGCTGAAAAGAGTAGTTAATTTACTGATCGATTTCGTATCTCACATATGTTCCAACGTTCTTTCGGCTCGATGTCAAGGGATTTTTGTTGCTCATTGTACGAAAATATTCTACGAAATTCTCGTTGAATATTCCAAGGAATTCATCTTGAAAATTTTACGGAATTCTTGTTGGATACATGGAATCGTTGTGTAATATTCTACGAAATTCTTGTTGAATATTTCATGGAATTCTTGTTGAATATTCCATGGAGTTGAAAAAGCGTATACGTAACTGGTGAAGTGTTGGTGGTGATTCAAAAAGAGAAATGAATTCGCATGTGTAAAATATTTTTGCGAAATATTTCCAGAAAGCAATTTGTTTGAGAGTGTTTAAATGTTAGGGTTGACTTTACGAAAAAATTGCCATTTGATTTCTTTTCGGAAAAACGTGTGTAAGATTAAGCATTGAAACCAAGATTCCAATTACAAATTTTTTAACGATAGTTTTTAAAAAAAGACGACCATGCTAGATGTGAATAATCAATTGGAGGGCAAATATGCAGAGTGTCCTAACCCACAAAACAGAATTTTAGGACACTCAAGTTAGAGGATTGGTGTTCATCGCAGGGTTGGCAAACTGGCGTTTCCTAGCCAAGTGTATAACTAAGAACTGAACTAGGAACTAGGCCACTTGGCCTGAAAGACATCTACGCCGCCATGAGGTGAAGTTATCACTTAATCCATTCTCCAGTTTTGACCTCTGATTTGTGGGTTGGCCACTCTGCATATTTGCCCTTAAATTATTTGAGAGGAAAAACCATAGGAGTAGTTAATTTTATTTAAAATACTGAATCACAATGCGGAGAAGCGCAAATCTCAAATGGAGAAAAGCAAAGATATGTGACTGAAACATTACCTAGGAACCTAAGGTGAGTGGAACAATCATTACTATGTGATAAAACTCCAGATGTCTCCTTACATCTATGAATAAATCAATTACGTGCGTAATTTTTCCTACATTATTAGATTGGGAATCTCATTTAACTCATTAAATTGGTTGGTCAGTCTTGGTTAGCTGGTCCGTCTCTCTGTGACGCTCATAAGGATGCTTAATGACCGTATCTGTGAAACGAGTTTCCCCCGTGCACAGGTACAAGAATATTTTAATGCTGGTGCATCCGTGGGGTACTATTAGAATGAATATATTTGTTTGTCATCCACATTTGCAAGATTCGTCTAAATAAAATCTCTGATCCCATCATTTTTGACGCGTCGCGTACACTAGTGAATTAATTGAAACTTAAAAATGTACGGAAATGAACGAGGTTAATGAAAGGATGTCGCCACATCTTAACTGAAACTTCGGCATTCCCTTTTTAGGGGCTAACTTGAATTATCCCTAAATTGAAAAACTATCATTACATCAGAGTAGGGAAAAATGACCTCCTAACCAAAGATATATGATTACCTCCTTATTGAAAAAATATCTACTCTTAAACGCAGAAGTGTCATTACCTCCTCAGTTACACAGTAACCTCCAAACTGAAGATATTTTTACCTCTTAATTGAAGGGATTTCCTAAGTTTAGAAAGTTTACCTCCGAATTAAAAAGATAATCTTCCAAACATTGAAAAATAATTACATGCTACTTAGAATAATAACTGATGAAACATCATTACCCCTGAATCAAAAAATTTCCTCTCAGCTGAAAAAATTTCATAAGTTTTGAATTGAAAAATATTCCCTTCTTATCCATCGTAAGGTTCTCTGTATTTCAGTGTGAACTCTCCCTGAAATTGAGTGTTGTGACTATATCATCATTCTGTACAGCAAGCGTTGTGTGCGTGTGCAGTGTATTGAGCACAAGTGTGTGTAACGTTCTCCTAAGACCGATTTGTGAAGTACGCTCCTCACAATGTCTTGCAAAAAGTAAATCAGTGAGGAGTTAATAATTTTTCGCTCATGACACGCAGGTCCACATGTTACCAACGAATTGTAGCTCACAATACAACATCCAATAAGCTGACTCTGTTCCGTATACGTAATGACTTTGAAAATTCAATCATCTAATTGCGTTAATGATTTGAAGCTCATTATGAATCTGCTAATTAGGTCCATCACGGAGGCCAGTGAAGCAATCTGGGAGCAGATTGCAAAGTGATCCTCTCAAAAGTGGTGAGATTTTTGCGTGAAATATTACTACGTGCTCGAATTGTAACGTGTGGTCTCTGTAAATTGCATGTAAACAATTCGGCGGGAGATTCACTCGCCGAGGGTAACTGCAATGTTAATCGACTTGCCCGCCCACTCTGCTTGGGTCCTATGCTCACATTTATACATTTTAAATGTATTTGTTACTTCATATAAAGTATTTGTTACTCAATTTAAATTATTCTCCGTACTTGTGACACAATAGTCAAAAACTTGAAAAATACATCATCTAAAAATATGCAAACTATTAAAATATGATGGATTGTTAAGCATCATTACTGACTTCCATTTTAAAACGAATTACTAATCCTCTAGAATAATTCCTTTTTCCCAGGAAAATGTAGCTTTTCCAAGTAATTCTTCATGCAGTAAAAACGAACCTAGAGGGAACACACCTTTCTATAAGAAAAGAAAACCGTCAAATCGTTCTAAAATAAAAATGAGAAATCAGTGCTACTCTAAGCATGACAAATAGTGCGTAAATGAAGGGATCCCATAAATATACTTTTTTGATAGCTCCATTTTGAAATAGGATTTTATCTTGCAATCACAATGGCTTAGGAGTTCTTACTCGACAGAAGGAGGGAAATGAGACCTCATTTAGATGGAGAGTCTCTCAATACCCACTCTCTTCCGCCTTCTCCGTTTCCTATATCACCAGACGAGCTGCATTATAATGAAAAATATATTGCCTGAGACTTGAACCTACAACGTTCATCTGTGCAATTCACGTCTTTACTCTTACGCATGAACAACAGAATTCAACAGCATGCGAGACAGAGCAAGGGATGCAGTACAAATTGCAGCATCAAACAGAAAACTTGAGCTCAACATCGAGTAAAATGAATGCAGAAAAAATAGGGTGCAGGCAAAATGATTGAGCAGAGGAACGAGCAAGACAGAGAAGGCACAGAACATCAAAGATGGAAGCAAGACAGGTAAGGCACAAAATATCACGGAAGAAAAAAGACCAGTAGTGTACAGAACATCAAAATAGAGCAGCGTGTAAGGTAGGGCACAAAATATCAGGGAAACAAGCAAGACAGGTAATGCACAAAACATGAGAGTAGAACATCAAGCAAGGAACGGAAGAACAAAACATGAGAGTAGATCACTGAGCGAGGCATGGAAGAGCAAAACACCAGAGTTAAGCAGAGAGCAAGGTAGAGAAGAACAATCCGCCAGAGTAGAGCACAGAGCAAGGCAGGTAAGGAACAAAACACCAGAGTAGAGCAGCGAACAATGAAGAAGAACAAACCACCAGAGTAGAGCAGCGAACAAGGCAGGTAAGGAACAAACCACCGGAGTTGAGCAGAGCCCCAATCGCGTAAGAGGGTCCGGACGCAGCAAAGAGCCCACCACTTTCACTTGACTGGCGCCAGATCCAGACGAGCCGTCGGTTTGACTGATGGTTGCAGAAGTGCGGCGTCGAGCCGTCGAAACAAGCGAAAGCTGTCAGCCACCAATGATGGATGCTCCTGCTGAAGATTAGCGAGCTAATAGGGGGCAGCCTAAAGGGAGCGAGGTAATGGATGCTGGGGAAACGAGAGCCGCCATCGCACCGACTGATGATGATGCTTACTCAAATTTGAGAGATGGAGGATGAGAAACAAAGCAGGCGCTTTTGAACACGGGCTGTCTAATGAGCAGCTCTAGTGGGTAATAGTATCCCATCATTATTTAGTTTATGTTATTTATTTGGATAAAATTATCCCTACAAAATTGGGGTAGAAAAATATTCCATTTTTTGAAGTTGTACATTTTAAAAGAGTAATTTTGTGAATAATTCATGGCAAATTACGCAATGTTACAAGCAACTAAATTCTGTGGCTGAGTAAAGCGAAAATCGAGTTGTGATGTAGTGTATACAACCAGGGGAAAAATGAACCGAATTAGTGGGACACAATAATAAGTATAGTTTAAAAGTACAAAACAACACAACATGATCTAATGAGAATGTGTGCATTATTGAGGAATAAATATACAGAAGTAGTGATAACTGATTATTCGATATCACTAAAAAAACAAAATTATGGAGTACGCAATATTTATACCTGGAAATGAATTGATATTTTATAACTGAGTGTGATGCAAGAAATTCAGTTAAGAAGTTTTGATGCTCCTAGTGTAAAAGAAAGTAGAATTAAAGAATCCTTAGAAATAGTTTTACGAAAATATCCAAAAATGGTGAAATTTTGAAAATAAGCTACCATATTAGAAAATTAGTGGAGTTTCTATCGATAAATGTCGAAATAAAATAAATTAAAAATATTTAAAGTTTATAAAGCATTTTGAGTTTCAGACCAGTAATATTGAAACATCGAATAGAGAATAAATGTAGAAACTATATACTCTAAATCACATTGCCATGTGGCATAATAAAATGGTTCAAGCACATCAACTGAGTATAATCATTAGTCTGGAATATTCATGTAAAGGTGAGTGAAAAAATAGCCTGAGGTTTTGGAAGCAAATGCTCAAAAGTTTCAGATTCCCCTGGTTGGGAAAAGTACGTGCAACAAGCTATACAATTCGAACTTTCGAGTTCTATACGGGTGAATCGAATACTTCCGTTATGAGTTGTGTTTGGTAATGAGTTAGTGGTGATCTCAACAAGCTGTTCGCAGATACCACCACACAAGCTCCGAAGTTTTATCTCAGGCAGCAACAGCTACAAAGCGCCACCACGCATCGACCAATAGGAACGCTTGTTCAGAGCGGCGGCGCCTCACCAGACACTATATAAAGAGATCCAGTGCGAGGCAGCGGTAACTAAACACCCATCCATACAAAGCCCTGATGGGTAGTTAACTCTCACCACCCTCAAACTACTCACAAAAAAACCTTCCAACACCAGCATTATATGCGCAAAGCGCATCTTTATCAATTTCCTATCTATCTCTTTTTCCGTTTCACCTCTTCTCTTCCCGGCACACTCTGTGTCAAACTCTCCTTCCGTCTTTTCTATAAGCATCGACACACACACACGCAGCGGCTCACACAAGTCTTCTCCGGCAACTCTCCTCGCAGCACTCGCCTCGCAGGAGGCTACCCACAGCGACTCACCACGCAGCAGTTCAGTCTCAGCGGTTCTGATATTTACAAGTCCCGGCTGCTCCACAAGCAGTAGACTCACTGCTTCGCACTCGACCGCCACTCATGCTACGACGCCTCGCCTACCTTGGGTACTGTACTACCTGCCTGTAAATATTTTCCTCGTGTGCCATAACTATCGGTGATATTCACGATAACACGGCATTTATTCCATTTGTGTTTTTTTAACCTGTCCGGTTCGTTTGTACCTCAGGCTCTCGGTTCGGGGATTGATATTCAAAGTCTTTAGATATTCACAGTCTCCCCGGGCGCAAAGCAGCATGAGGGAGAACACTACAAGTTCCTTCACACAATTAAATTTATTCTTCCCTTATTTCATCCCTTATTATCAAGTCGTTTAGCACACGCTTTTCAAAAGTCCTTGATAACCAGAATACCAATTATAAATCACCTCCGCGATCAGGGTTAGGCCACCGACAACTTACGCTGTCTGTGCCGGCGCATGCTGCGACGACGCAAAAAAGTCCGCTGGAGCGCTGTTGCTGCTTTTAGAGCAAATATTCTGCGTGAAGCGGCGCAGTTTTGAGCAGCGACAATGCAACCTCAGCTGCCATCTGAGAGGCTGAAGTGACCAGCCATGACGCAAACATTCTTCGCTGAACTGTTCTTGGCAGGTGCTAATGTGTAATTATGCTCTGGTGCTTACGGCTGTTTTGACTGGGATTTCATTCCTACCACCAGAATCTGATCTCAAAGCGTAAGTTGTTACACCCATTGAACCTCTGAAAATATTATTGATGAAACGTTCCATGTCGTTGATTGAAAGTCATTTAAATTCCTTAGACATGACACTATGACATCTACAAAGAGCAATGCAATTTGTTTGGCGTTAGTGTAAGATTTGATGAATGGTCAATTCAAACCTAATTTCCTCGTTTTGCGTTGTTTCCGACGATATACACAATATTGCTGAGCCTGCACGGATTTGATGCTTTGTCTTATATGATTTCACTTGATCGAATGGCAAAACGATACAAACGATACTTTTTGGGACAGGCTTTTTAATAAAGCGACGCGCTCAACATCTCTAATGAAAAGTTGAAAAAGAATTGAGACGACCAAGTTCTAAGAAAAGCCACTTTCTTATAAAGGAAAGAGGATGTCAGAAACATAACAAAGTTCATTTTCAAACGTAGCTTCATAAGGTGGGCGCACACGAGAAACGAAGTCATTTTCCAAGAATAAATCGAGGAAACTCGCTCACACGGTGCCAATTTCTCTCCGATGGGCTTACGTCAGACTTGATGCAGCTTCATTTTCGAAGAACTCGAGAGCTCCAAGACGGCCTGGAAGTTATTGCTTTATTACATCCAATTTTCACTTCACGCCCCGTTTTGTTTCTTCCGATCGTCGTGAAATTCACGAAATCCGTGAGGGATCCACTGTCTCCGGGCCAAGGAATTATTTCCGGAACGAACGATGCCATTTGCGAGCGCGAGAGAAGTCTTGGCTGCAGGCAGCATGACGCTGGAAACTGAGAGATTATTTCTCCAGTGAAAGTGTGGGTTCAGGGTGAGGTGTTAGAGTGTTCAAAGCAACGTCGCGGTCACAGAGAAATACGAGAAATGTTCATTCGAAAGTGGGGGAATTGGGTAGAGGGAACTGAAAAGTAGAGTTCAGGGAGCTAAAAACATTGAGGAATGTTTTCTGAAAAATATCTTAAAAACTGGGATGTTCAAAGAGCCACCGAGGGACTTGTCAATATGAGAAAGAATGGCTGGAAAGTGGAAAATAAAAATGCCAGAAAGTAACGTCCCGAGAACAAGAGTTCTCGTGTATGAAAATTATCTATTAGAGAATAAAAATATGAAATTAGGATGTTCAAAGAAGCGTTCCGGGACGAGAGAAATGAGCTTAATAATGATTAGAAACTGAAAGCTAAGAATTGGTATGCTTTGAAAAATGTCGCGATAACAAAGGAATGCTAGGAATATTAGAACAAAAATGATGATGGAATTGTAGGACACTGAAAGGAGAGTTGAAGCGTTTTGGAAATAGGAGAATAATTAGATAGAAAGTGAAAAGGACTGGGATGTTCGAAATAGAATGAAGAATATTTAGAATTTTTAAGCCGGTGTTTTATTTTTTTAAAAAAGCTTTTGGAATATTGGAAAATATTGTCAGGGGTGATAGAAGAACACCAGAAATATTGGTTATACGATGAAAAAAGAGATTAGCATTTAAAAGAATGTGACAGAAGCACGGCACTGCGAGAAATGAGTGATAACGAGTGGAAATATGGAATTGAGATGTTGCTGAAAAAACTTGCTTGAGTTGGTTGACGTTTTATCCGCTTTCTAGTCAGAAGCTTTTATTGGATTACCTCCGATTGCTAGACAAGATGAGACTTTATTTGCCTGATAGGAAATTTTATAGGTGTGCTAAAATATTTTATTTGAACGATAGAGCATTTTATAGGTTCGATAGAGCACAAAATTCGTACGAAAAAGCGTTTTATTTTAGATCACTTATCAATTGGCTGCCTCTCCTCCTAGCAGAGATTTTGTGCTAGAGAATATTGGCCCAACAATTAAAATGAAAATGATTATAAAAATCTTCGTTATTTTTTTATTACTGGGTCATTTTCGTTTGTTTGTAGTTGAAATAACTCGACACTGACTTTATTCAACTTTAACCAATCCTATTAAACCGCACCTAACCGCATCTGCCTGCGGTGTTCTAATTTGAAAAAAGAAGAAGTATCAAGCAGATTTCCTTCCGTTGATAAATTTCTCCTTGGTTTTAAGCCGTACTGCGGTTAGTAATGGTAGTTGTAGTATTAGTATTAATAGCAGTAGCAGTATTAGTACAAGGTGGGGCAAATCAAATGCCCGCGTTTTGATAAGCTATTAGAAATAGTAAAAGAATACTCAAAAAATAATTTGTTGTTTACTTATACAATGTAACATAATACAATGTCGTTTGTGTCCTCAATGTCTGAATATGGCATTAACAAAAAATAGTTCTGTAGGTATTGTTTTACTTCTCCTGATAGCCTTTCAAAACGAGGGCATTTGATTTGCCCCTCTATGTACTGAAATTGCAACTGATATCAGTAAAAGTAAAAAAGTCAAAATAACGATTAAAATAGTAGTAGTGGTTATAGTAGATACGCGTCTAAACGCCTGCAGGTGAGCTGGAGATAGTATCAACGCTAGAAATTTTAGCCTAGCAGATGTTTTCAATGGGAGATAAGGAAATAACTGATGCGAATCAAATTATTATAACAATTGCCTATTTAGGATGATCCGCCTCAAGGTAATATTTTTTCCTAAATGCTGTTTAATTTCTTTTGTTTCGTATCAATAACTAAGAACTTTACGCAACCTTGCCAAGCCTAAGCTCACCCGTAAATTAGCTTTTACCTTTATTTTAGAACTTTTAACATTGAGGTTAAAAATTGAAAGTAATTTTGTTTAACTGGAACATAACCGATCAAACGTACTCAAACTCAACCCATCTTAACCTTCCATGTCTGTCGTGCGGGTACCTTTAGAATTATAAAGGTAAAAACATTGATTTTAATTTTAATTCCGTGCGGCAAACATGAACGAAGGTGGTAATCCTAAGCCTCAAGATGTTGGCATTATGGGTATCCTAAACGGAAAATGAGTAAAGTGATCATAACAATGAAGTCGCAGAGGTAGAAGTTTCTCACACTAGCATCATAAGTACAACTAATCTTATTTGTAGAAAATATATAAATTTTCATAAGCCTTGCCAGTAAATTTGATTGAAACAGGATTTTGAGTGTAAACTTCGTTTTCGGTGTACGTCGGACAATATTTTTGATGAATAAAATATATGTGTATACACATAGTGTTAAGGTGGTTTAGAATCAGGTCGACATGAGTAGAAATAAGATTAAGAGATTTTTTGTTTGTGTGACGACTATTGATTTCTCCAAACAAAGATGCAATCTTTTCTCTACCATTTTTCGAAACGCTCATTTAATGCAGCTTCGCATTTCTTAACGGCTTTTCCTTTTTCACATTTTGATTACAACTTTGAAATTGCTCTTCCGAGAACAGAGTCAGCACAGGTACATGCAATCAATACTCAACTTTTGTTATGTAATTACCAGAACTAATGCCGAACGAAGAGGGAGAATTTGAGTCGCATCGACAGGGGGAAGCAACGAGCGAGAATATAAAGTGCAAAAAATCAAAGCTATTTGAACGAGGCAAAGAGGAATGGAAATAGGAAGCCAAAGGGGGAATGTGAAAGGGTATTTGTCAAGTGCGCAAGAGAAACCTCACGGATATTAAAGTACAAGACAAGGGCAGACGAGGGGATCTCGATCTCTTTAAAAAAAGACTGATGAGACGCATGAAACGGGAGAACCGCAGAAGAGATAGAGAACATCATTAACATAAAAGAAGGAGACGAGCTTCTTCAAGCTCAAAGTGAATAAGCTCAATTACAGAGAAATGATGCATGAGATACCTGATACGCCAGCAATGATAAACATTTGCAGTTTTGCCTTGGAAATGTTTGGTAATTCTACGCAAGTACATGAGTGCTCTCACGGAAAGGGAGTTAAGTAATTTATGTGAGGGAAAATGTTGATGTGTAGAGTTCACGTGAATCATTTCTTAATTTATGGGAAATAATGAGTTCGGTAAAAATAAGACATATCATAGTTTCCTCTTTTAATTTGCTGAAGGTTTAAGAGCGAATACAGCCAATATTGACGTAGAAGATTGTTCACCAAATTCTTTGTGAAATAAGATGAAAGATCATACAGTGTTGAATTGCAATATCGACCTTGTATACCGTCAAATAAGAAAAATGCTCTGGCTTGTGAGCTGTTGAAGAAATTGATTTAGCTTTGTTTTTTGCATGCTTCAATAAAGCTCACCTCGTAAATTTATTAACCACCAAGTTACAAGGCTTTCCTTTCATGTAATTTTATAGATATCAATTGCGTTTTGGGTAAAACCAACGTTGGGTGAACAAGTACAATGACGTATAAAATGATATTAAAAATTAATTAATTAAGAAGAAATGCAGTCTAATTAATTATGAAACTATAAAGTCCCGAAATAGATGTCTTTTGGTGGCACCACTTTTGCCGCACTTCGTACAATGAAAGGGAAAAAACTATATTTCCTAAGAATTAATTTCTTATAGTCAGCATATTTGTCTTCAAATAGGTTTTAAAGTAATGGTCCATAGATGTAATCGATGAAAATGTTACAACAAGTATTTGAATTTTCAAATCAGTAGTTGAAACAACCTAAAACAGAATGGCAAAGATGGTCATTTTAAGTTTGCTCTAAGTTGGTAAAATCAAATATCCTCTAATGAAAAATAAAAGAATTAAACGTTGCGACACTGAACAAAAAACCTCTGAAGAGAACGTAATTTTCTCTACCATTGCTCCATGAGGTTCACGAATGCGCAATAATTTACGACGTTGTTCATAGTATAATGAATGAATTCAAATAAAAATAGACGCACCAACCATTGCTGGATAAGCCTCACGATTGCACAATAATGACTGGTGTTGTTGAAAGTATCATGAGCGAAAACAAGCAAAAAAGAACGCATCATGAACTATATAATCGTTTTTCGTGCTGCGTCTAAGCCCATCGTCTTGAAAGTTCCCTGGTGGGCAGCAGAACGGAGCTGTCTTTCGGAGCGAAATGCCTTCATCTTGGCTGCCGTTCTCCCGTGCTTGTCGAAGTTTGGAACCCAAGAAATTGAGCAACTTCTCTAAACAAGTCATTATCTGACGGGATGATAGGCTGAGCGCTGCAGCACCTCGTTTTCTTGAAGTTTTTATAGTTATTCTTCGGCCTTCCGGGAAGTGTGGTGTCGAACTTCGGTTCTGATTTTATCCACAAGTTCTGAGTACTTTTGGGTCCAAAAGATGAATATTCGGTGCAGGTGTTGTACGAGTACTGCAGATTGGCATGCAAAGCGCCTGGATTAATGAATATGCAGGGAAACATGAAATAACTATGAATATGATAATGGCATTAAGTAATGGAGTCATTTTAAATCAGACGCCGGAGTTTAGGAACTGCATGTCTCCGGTAGTTGTTTAGAACGCGATCATTTCAACAGCGTTCGGTTGTCAATAATACTGCCACTCCTTTAACTCTTCTTCTCACGCACAGGTTAAAGACAAACGCTGAATGAGAGTTTCCAAAGGTTTCTTCTACTTTCAAATCCCGAAAAATTTATACGTTCATTTTGCATCGTCCATGCGACAGAACAAAATGAACATCAAATGAGCGTTTCCAAAGCCTCTAGGATTTGAAAATCTGCCTAAATTTGCATCAATCCTCAAAAAGCGACGCTGAGGCAACGCTTGCTTACCCGACCGAACTTTAAAACGCGATTCAGTGAAGACACCAATCAGTTACCAAGCGAATTCATTAGTGTCATGATCAGAGTAGAACGTGGCTAGCAGCAGCCCTGAGCTTGTGGGAGTCACGGCGAGTGCAGCTTTGAAAGTTGTAGTTCTCGGTTCACTTCATCTCGACTAGCTGAGAGGACTTAGATATCTGGTGTGAATTTCTTAATGTATCGGTTTTCGAAGCATCGGAGTCCATAGGCTACCTATTTTAGAAAGGGATCGTCCTTTGATGTCTTGACATTATTTGACTGCGTTGACTTGACGCCCCCGCGTAAATATTGCAAAAATTAGCTTTGGATGAGCGTATAAATACCACTGGCACACGTATGATGCAGTTTGACAATTGTGTTCTCATTAATTGTGCTTTAAATCGCTCATTTTTCAGAATGGATAATGCAAATTTCAAAGACCTCACTTCAAAACGTCAGGGTGTTGATGAATTCCTTACTCCTCGTCTATAACAATTAGTTTAATCGTATAAACATTGTGTCACGTTGTGCAACATCCCTGTACAACATATTCTACAAGTTGTTTTAGTTCTTGTTTTCCAACATGCGTTTAAAACATGTTTCATAAAATGCCTTTAGAACATGCAGGACAACAAACCTTAACATCATGTTATACAACATGTCTTAACAACAAGCATCACAACATTCCTTTACGAGATGCAGCATAACATGTCTTTACAACATGTTATACAACATGCCTTAACAAAATGTTTCATAACATGCCTTTACAACATGTACAATAACATGCCTTTACATCATGTCATACAACATGCCTTTACATCATGCCATACAACATGCCTGTACATCATGCCATACAACATGCCTTTACATCATGCCATACAACATGCCTGTACATCATGTCATACATCATGCCTTTACATCATGTCATACAACATGCCTTTACATCATGTCATACATCATGCCTTTACATCATGTCATACAACATGCCTTTACATCATGTCATACAACATGCCTTTACATCATGTCATACAACATGCCTTTACATCATGCCATACAACATGTCTTTACAATTTGTCGTCCAACACGCCAAGGAATAGAGCGTGCCGAAAGTCTTTATTTCATCAACGTATGAGTGAAATGAATGACCAAAACAAGAAACTGCTGTGGGAAAATCGTTTCATCAATACATTAGAAGCTAGTTTTACTATTTCGAAATGAACTGTCGAACTCGTATGGCTTCCAGTTAAATCATTTAAAATATTCGTGGTGAAAGTTACAAAATTTTTTCGCATATTCGGAGTGGAGTAATTTTGATATAAACGTAGCTCTTAAACCAAAACTTGTACATATGTGACAAAAAATTGAAAATGTTCCTTAAAAGTTGCACACAATCTTCAAGGTAAAAAAAAAATGAGGTGGTAACCGAGCTGAAAGTTTGTTCATTGGTTTTAGTTCGAGCTGCAAATGCAGTAGAATTATGAAATTGAACAGGATAATGAATTAATCCGCTTACGATTTTCTATCGAATATGAATTCATCTTTCCTCTGTATTGATTTAACGAATAAGTTGTTCCCTAAAAAAGTCCGTGGTAAAATGTCTCTGTAATATTTTGTGATTCGAGCTTCATTTCGGTGAAATTTTGTTCTCACATCACTCTAATAAAAACTTAGCTAATGGCTGGGAGAAAAAATTGACAAGCATGAGCATCGGTGAACTATGAGCGATGATGGAATCGTTGAAATCATATTTGTTGCCTATACCCTTAAAAAAACCTGTTCAAAAAATGACATTTTGATTGCCTTCTGAGTCCCCTTTTTAATCGTATATCATTACGGCAGAGAGAAGACACAACTGTAAAATATCATCACCGTGATGGTGATATTGGACAGAAAGCGAAAGGATATGATAAAGATAAATAGAGGTGGTTGCATAGAAAACAATGTGATTGCGCAGAAAGCTGAAGCATTTGATCAAAGCAATGAGAGGTGGTTTCATTGAGAACAAATGTGATCGTATACAAAGCGGAAGGAAACGATAAAGAAAATTGAGAGGTGAATGCATGGAAAACAAGTGTGGTCACTCGGAAAACGAAAAGTCGCAGAAAAAGAAATGTGGTCACTCAGAAAACAAGAAAAGGTATAAGAAAACGAAAGGTGGTTCAGAATTATTTTATTTTTTATGTTCATTTGCTGTTTGAAAATAATTTTATGATTCTATGAAAACATCAGTTGGATATCAAATTACATTAATGGCAGGAATTATTAGTTTGTTACGGCAGCCTGGTTTAAGATTAAGACAATTCATAAAATGAGTGATCAACACAGACTAACATTTGTCTCAGATGAGTGTAGGAAATAAGTTAAACGAAGAAGATAGAAAATCCCTAAGGCAAGGGACGCTTCCAATTGATATTGTTTTTCAAGAGCTATGATCATATTTTGATTGAATAACAGTTGGCGCAGCAGTGTAGAAAATGGTAGCGACTCTGCTGGGGAAAAGGTTTCCCGTAATGTAAAACTTGTATTGTAAACTAATGTGAAAATATATATTTGAAAACCAGGGGTTTGAGTATCAAAATCAAACTCTTCAAAATTTAGAAAAATTGCTTTCATAATTAGTTTCATTACGAAAACGCATTATTCTTTCAATACAGTATCCACGTCCCCTCATTCAGGACGAGACATCCTTTCAATACTAAATTACTAGATTTAGGATTCTATATAGATTGTGTCTGGAATTAGAGCATTACACATAGCATATGAACACGATAAATGTACAACTAGTTGTCTGTTGAATAGGCATTTGGAAGCCCATTTTAGACGAGGAGCTTGCATATATGATACATCCTGAATCGTATTCTGGCTACAGATACAAATAACAGGCAAAATTCCTCGGTAGATTACCTCTAAGTAAAAATGCCAAGAAATCCATAACGTTTGTTTTAGAATACAAATGTGGCCCAAGGGGCTAATCATCCTCCTCGAAGGAATAGCATTGTGTCCTCGGGGTGTGATTTGTTCAGACGAGATGCAGTCATTAGGATCGCAAGTGAGATGAAAGAGGGCCAAGGTTTTCTTATTCGTGTCTGGTTAATGGTATCTCCTTTTGTGATCTCTTCATGCAAAAATAGTATCCTAAAGCCACGCGTCTTCAAGGGGCAGGTGTATTTTAAATGCTCGGAAAAAGAGTATTTGTGCGCACTTTTGCATTAACATAAAATTACTCGCGGGGCAAAAATATCTTACAGGCCGTACTCGGGGAAATGAATATTCATGTACACTTTTGCGTCAATATAAATTGTTCACAAACATTTCAGTTGTGCTTTTGGTTAAAATAGTCAGAAGAATCAGGAGAAAAGACACCGAAGAATTGCTTAAGTATTTTCTTATTATTCCATATGGTCTTAATGAAGTATTTCGATAAATACAGCTCTAGTATCCTTCAATACATTTCATTGCTTGAGAAACACTGTCGCCTAAATTTAAGAAATTATTAACAGTTGTGGAATGAAGTCCTTCTCGGAATAGATGACAATGGAAATATATTTAGCAAAAAGTATAGTCTTTCATGTAGATTTATTTGATAAGGGCTTATTGGTAGCCAAATGACATACGCATCAAATGAATCATGAGTAAAACCGTAATGAATCACGAGAGGTTTTGTTATAAATACGTAACACGTTTCATCAATAAAGAATAAATACTCTAAATTAAGATCATCTGAATCAAGTGCACATGTTTCCTTGTCAACAGAGTAGGCTCAATATTTATCGCTCATCAAACATATATCATCACACACACGTTGCCTCACAAACATCTTCAAACAATTCATAACTTCACAACGAACAATCCCACAAAACTTTAAACATTTCACATCACGTTAAGCATCACAAAGATCAAAGGATCTCACTACACCAAAAACACTTCAAAGCTCATTTCCAACATCGGTGGGCGGAATAACTTTTAAGCTGCGGTCGCGTTACTCACAGCGCCGCAGATGCTTATTTAGCGTGCACGATAATTTAACGATGAGTAAATTACGAGGCACAGCGTCAGCGAAATCTGCGCAAAGCTGGGGCGATGCTGGGGGTGTTGCCTCGGTGTGGTGAAAACTTGGGCAACTTGAGGAAAGTGAAATCGCTGGGATGGGAGGGGTTTTCTGGAGAGGAGTGAGGAAGAGTGATGGTTTTTGCGGTTGCTGGAGAGGAGGGTGGAAGAATCAGGGTTTAGCTGCAACTGGAGAGGAGGGTGGAGGAGTAAGGGCTTTCTGGAGAGGAGTGAAGGTTTAGCAGAAGTTGGAGAGGAAGGTGGAGGAGGAGTGAGGGTTTTTCTGGAGAGGAGTGAGGGTTTTTCTGGAGGGGAGTGAGATGTTTAGCGTCTGCTGACGAAAAGAGTGGAGGAGTGATGGTTTTTCTAGAGAGGAGTGAGGACATCTGCAGCAGCAATGTGGGGAGAGGCTTATGGTGGAAGTTACAGGAAATAAGAATGAGCCGCCTCAGAACAGTAATGATTTTAGCGTAAGGAAGGGAATATGTGGCTAATTTTGAAAGAGCTTTACTGAAAAATAAGGGTGACTTGCGTGAAAACATTATGAATTTTTACTGGATTTAAATTATGGCATGGCTAGCGTTGAAAGTTTTGCGGGAAAGTGTCACGAGACGTAAGTGTCTTCGTATATGAGGGCTCTAAACCTTTGATTTTAGTCAGAGAGGAAACAGAAAAATGTAGAGATAAAAAGTACACAGAAAAAGTGAAGAAAGGACAGGGGAAAATAGAAACAGTAAGTACTCCACGCCTTTCTACCATCGGACACCAGATTAACACAGGATAATGACAACTACAAATGAGATCATTTTTAATGAATTTTATTAAAACTTACGAAATAACACATGAGCTTTTGACAACAGCCAATCATCCCGCGCAGAAAATGTGCGCAAAAAACGGTAATAGATTAAACAAAACACAATCATAGGAAAGCGCTAATGCATGGAACGACAGCAAAAAAAAAGAACACGCATTTTGATTCAAAAATAGCACCCGCAGCGATGGGAAGTTAACGCGATATTATCATAGGAGTAAAAATGTAAAAGGTTATTAATTTTTCACAGTTGCCGCAAATTTCTTTCGGGCTTCATTTTCTTGAACTACACTGTACCATTCACGGCAATGAAAAAGGTCCCATTACAGAGGGAACATAGTACATTGAGCACAGTGAACACCAAACGGAATATATGTATTACACTGCACTCTCACAGCTCCTTCCTAAGCCTTGCACTTCCAGCCACGTTTAATTTTGCAAGCCCTCACATTCATGAATAGCGCTGTATTGCCTGCTAAAAAAAGGGGCTTTTTGCTTAAAAATAACGACAAACACTGCCACGCACCTGTCTTATTCTGCTAATCCCTTCCTTAAGCGTTGATTGTCGAAAACTCCAGCACTCGTTTTCGCAACCGAGAATTTGCGCTCTTCCTCGGTCTACCGGCGCTTTCCGTAGGCCCTCCATCGTCTTGTAAGCCCAGCCCCAGCCGGCAACTTCCATTGTAAAATTAGTGAGTGTGCGAATGATCCATCCATCGAGAAGGGTATGAACGCCGGCCCTCCTGAGAACTATGAACAGCTTCGAGTATATATTCATTCCCCTAAATCTCTTCTCCCCTGTAATTTTACGGTTGAAAAACAAAGCTATACAAATTAAAATAATTCACACCCCTATTAATTAACAGTACGTTGACAAGATATTCCCCTTTAATTGGAGTCCCGGGGGAAAATGATGACCCTTTTCCGCACGTATAAAAAATAAAAACAATACTAGTTGTTACCAGATGCTTAACATTTGAATGGAATCCCTGACTTTACAAACTGATAGACGATGGCGTCTCAGAAAATATATAATCGGCTCCGCCGCGCAACATGACAATCACATTTCCTCCACTGTTAAAAAAACACAAAAGAAAAATATCCTGGGCTACTTACTCCCAGACTTAACTTCTTACAAAAACCTAAATTAATTACGTACCTATCATTTCGATGATTTCTGGGTCTACATCTTGCCGACAAGCGCTGACGTCCTACACTGATTATGTACATACTGTATTTCGCAGAAGTGGTCTTCCTTCACTTATGGGTTTACATAACCGGTGCATGGGTTTATACCGGTTTAGGTATGTCGCTGCCTAACTGTGCGCGGTTCTTCTCCCGCGTATTCCCCCAGTTATGATTGGCTGGCTGATGCGCGTTCTTCCCTTGTGTTACGAGTCCCTTATACAGGTCGGAACCCGCGAGCGAGCTGTGTATTCTTATGGGTACATGTCTAAATCCCCTTAGTGCTCCTTAAGTCCCCTTGTTTCCTTGCATGTTGTTCATTTAACATTACTTATTCTTTCTTTATTATTTTTCAATATTTAATCGACTCCTCAACGTCAGCGCAGTTTTTACTAGAAATCTATCCCCATCTATCCCCCAAATCTCAACCAATTTTTTGAGGAGATGCTTTCTCTCAATTTTACCCGCTTCTGCCACGTCGCAGTTTCGCTTCTTTTCGCATCATTACATTCTCCATTTCTACGTGTCTCTTTACAAAGAAAGGTAAGACTGCACAGAATAACAAAGATTTTACTGGAAAAAAGTAACGTGTGATTGATTTTGGTTTGGTTTTCTGAAAAGGATGTACATTAAATTGAAGTCTGAAGGTGATTTTAAGGTATTATATAAACTCGGTTGTGGCAACCGAAAATCCATTTTAAATTTTTACAACTACAAATCACTGTGAGGAAGGAATACGTCTGGCCACATATTCCCCACTTATACCTCAAAAAGATTGGATGACTAGTAGGAAATATCCCACAGCTATGCCTCAAAAATATTTGATGATTTGTAAGAGATCCGTCCTAGTCGAACAAAAACGCATCCGTACAATCTGGTGTACAATGCTTGAGATGACTCATCACGTCATGAGCATTCAATGCGAAAAATGTTACGTGCCAGTTAGAGCCTATTGCAAAAAAGCCGACGCTGCTAACGCCCGACGCCGATTCAACATTACCCTCTCTCTCCACGCACACACGCCTCCTCTCTTTACGTTGCCACTTCATCGAGTTGTCATGTCATCGAGTAGCGATGTTATCGAGTTGCCACGTTATTGAGTTGCCACGTCATTAAGTTGCCACGTGATCGTGTTGCCACGCCATTGAGTTGCCATGTCATCGAGTTGCCACGTTATCGAGATGTTCCGTCATCAAGTAGCCACGTTATCGAGAACCTCTGTAACGGTTGAGAACCTCTGTAAAAGAAACAGAAGCAAGGTCGATTTCTTATTTTTCATCTTCATTTTAAGCTCTTATCAAAAGCAGTTAAACGTAATGAAAGGTAATGAAGCGCAATTAAATACTTAAACCGAAGAGGAACTTCAAGGTGTAGGCTCACAATTAATCAGCGTATAATTATTTTCAATCAAAGGCCACTTTATTTTCTCCAAGGTTAAAAGTTAGGGATAGTTAAAAGAATGACCGTAAATGACGTTGGCGTGAAACATAAGCAGGGGTCAGTCAAGTCAGGGCTCAGACGAGGTGCGCTAGGGTCGCTGACAGGCACGAACATAATAAATCTCAACGCCCCGGCCAGCTCCAACGAAAAGTCATCGATTAGGAAGGAAAAAGAGAGGGCCCAGCAATGGTCGAGGGCGGCACCATGAGCGGCAGATGTTATAGGCCGACCAACAGCAAAACGCAATGAAGGGGAAGGCAAAATCAGGCGTTGCCACGCATCAGCACCTCCGGCCCAAGTTTCATTTCTCAACAACTGCCATGAAAGAAAGAAAAATCAGAAAGTAAAGGCCAACTAAAGATGCAGCAACTAACTATGCAGTGTCATTTACTTCCGCGAAACCATACCTAAGAAAGTAAAGGCCAACTTAAGATGCAACAACCAATTATGCAGTTTCAAATATTTTCCGCGAAAACCAGATAGAAAGATACCTCAGCCCAACGCAGAGGTTAGCTCGTTAGAAACAGCTGGAACAGCAGGGACACGGCTGCAGCAACACCAACCCCAGCTGCTCCATCCTCCGGAGTACACCAAAAAATGTACAACCTTAGATCGCAACCACTGACCTAGCAATGACAATGTCTCACTGTGGAATAACAATAATAGTGATTATAATAATACCATTTTCAGAAAATCACAAACCTGAGTTTTTAATGCACTCAGTGACGGTATGTTCAGACGGAAAGTTGATTAAGGAAATCAGATGGAATCAGGAGGAGACAAGTGCTTCAAGCGGAAAAATAGTAAGGATAGTTAAAGATTTTAATACCAGAAAAAGTAGAAACAAGTTTGTAGCTCGTTGTGCTCCAGGCTTCTTAGCCAAGTAGGCGAATGACTTCTTTATTAATTACAGTCCAAAGGACTATTCAACCGTTAGTGCGTTTAAATTTTAAAGTCAATTTGATTAATGTAAATTCACTTGCTTAAAGCATTGTAGAAAACTTAGCACGATAGTCTACAAAATAAATACCACAAAGTAAAAGGCACAGGCACACCAAATAAAAAAACAGAGAAATGGTTGTAAGCAGGAGGGTAGGAATTCCTAGCCCGAAGTGAGTCCAGCCTGCATCGCTGAAAACCACATCGCAACATGGGCCGACACTGCCACACGTCGCAATCCGTCCTCAAAGATATTAAAGCGAGTACTAAAATATCATGGTCGAGTCAATAAGCTCAAGCACAGTACACCTGAATTTTGTAAGGTTCAAATCAACCTAAATCAACTCTCGATCGAGTCTACCATTTAAACCTATGTTCTCACGACCTCACCTGCGAACCTACCGAGTAGTAAAATATAATGGTCAAGCCATTAAGCTCAATCTCATTAAACCACAATATCGGAACTCCCGAAATCAACTCTGCCATTGATAACTACGTCCTCACGACCTCACCTGCGACCCTTCCAAAACATGGGAACAACGACCAGCGAGCCGCGACCAGGCGCCCACACTGAAGTGCTGAGAGAACAACGCCACCTCAGAGACGCCCGAGACATAGTAGGGAAATTCTTCCCTACAAATTCTGATTATGATTATCAATCGCTACGCACAATTGTTGTATCCTTTCAAAGACTGCAAGATTTACTGCAGATTTCTCCAGATTGTTATGGATCCTTTTTCAAGATTTCAGATACGGAAATCTTCGAAAGAAGATTTCTTCCCATGCCCATTCCTAGGCATCTACTTCATTAAGATGATTCAGAATCATAATTAGTGAGCTTCATGACGTGATTAATGACGAGGTGTTGCCTGCAATGAATATCTCTACATATGTCACTCGGTTAGAGAAAATAAATTCCGCTGCCAGAAAAATTTACTTCGAGTTCGGAGTCAAAAGTTCGTACTCAAAACCTCGTCGCCCTTCGACAAGTACTCTTTTCGATGGAACCGCTGAAACTACCCACAGTCATGCACGAAATTTTAATATCCCTTCTAGCTCCTCCCAACTTGATTGCTTCTGATTTCCCATTTGCACTTTAATCGCGGCAGGTGAAATTCAAGTTTAGAATTCAATTCAAATTTAAAGTCAATTGTATTAAGCAATGTTGAAGACAAGAAACATTAATTGGATCGTACCGTTATTTAGCTTTGATTTAGGTATTTGTGAAAATTAAGTTTGTGGCCACAAGTCGGTTAGAAGCATGATGAAAGTTCCCGTCGCAGTCAAAGAGTAAAGCTATACTAATCATAACTTATTTTCTCCCCGTTTAAAAGTCGGGTTTGCCGTTATTTTACCCAATCCCATCCATTCTCTCCAAAATTTTGCTCATGAATATCTCAATCAGAAACAATTATTTTGAAAAGGTTTCACCCTATTCTTAACTCTTCTCACTCTAGCTCCTCTAATCAAAATAATGAAAAATGGATTAAACTTATACTCTAAGCTAATATTTAACACCGCGAATAAGGTGGCAGCTTAACGCCTGTCTTCTCGAAAGCTCGTGTTACCACAACAAACGAACTTCTCTCGTCTTTCGCTGATCTTTTCCCTGTGGCAGCGAGGGGTTCTGGAGTGAGGGCGCCCTAGACACTGAAAATAAGAGTGAGCCGCCACTGAACGGTGAAAATTTTTGCAATAGCAAAGTGAAATGTAGCTGATACTGGAAGAGCAGTATTGAAAATAAGGTTTACTTGCGTGAGAACCTAAGTATTTTTACTGGATTTAAAGTACGGCATGGGTAGAGTTGAAACCAAGCAACCGGTTTTTTATTCAAGCGAACAAATGATAACCGTTCATGTTTTCCCTCCCATATGAACACTCCACCTCTGGGTGTATCAACACAGCAGAAAGTTTCTCGCCTAAGTTTAACATTCAAGTTAATCGCGACTTGAGCTTAAATTTTGTCGTTCGTTCTAATACACACACCCATTTATCTATTTATATATATATTTATATACAGGGTGTTTTTTTTTACTTTGAACAAACTTCGAACTTAGGTACAAAAACTCAAAATAAATCNCGTTATTTAGCTTTGATTTAGGTATTTGTGAAAATTAAGTTTGTGGCCACAAGTCGGTTAGAAGCATTATGAAAGTTCCCGTCGCAGTCAAAGAGGAAAGCTATACTAATCATAACTTTTTTTCTCCCCGTTTAAAAGTCGGGTTTGCCGTTATTTTACCCAATCCCATCCATTCTCTCCAAAATTTTGCTCATGAATATCTCAACCAGAAACAATTATTTTGAAAAAGTTTCACCCTATTCTTAACTCTTCTCACTCTAGCTCCTCTAATCAAAATAATGAAAAATGGATTAAACTTATATTTTAAGCTAATTTTTAACATCGCGAATAAGGTCGCATCTTAACGCCTGTCTTCTCGAAAGCTCGTGTTACCACAACAAACGAACTTCTCTCGTCTTTCGCTGATCTTTTCCCCGTGGCAGCGAGGGGTTCTGGAGTGAGGGCGCCCTAGACACTGAAAATAAGAGTGAGCCGCCACGGAACGGTGAAAATTTTTGCAATAGCAAAGTGAAATGTAGCTGATACTGGAAGAGCAGTATTGAAAATAAGGTTTACTTGAGTAAGAACCTAAGTATTTTTACTGGATTTAAAGTACGGCATGGGTAGAGTTGAAACCAAGCAAACGGTTTTTTATTCAAGCGAACAAATGATAACCGTTCATGTTCTCCCTCCCATATGAACACTCCACCTCTGAGTGTATCAACACAGCAGAAAGTTTTTCGCCTAAGTTTAACATTCAAGTTAATCGCGACTTGAGCTTAAATTTTGTCGTTCGTTCTAATACACACACCCATTTATCTATTTATATATATATATTTAGATATATGTATGCAAAGGTTGGACCATGAGGCATGCCCATACCTAGGCCCTCAAGCTGCTTGTAAAGTTGTCCGTCAAACAAAAAAAAAAGAATTTGAAACACAAAGCTCTAATAATGTAGAAAATAATGATCTAGTCATACCAAGCACAGTTGTAACGCTACTAGTGAAAAGGTGATTGAGACAGATATCTATTGTTTCCGAACTGGCACATTTGTGAAGAAATTTTCAACGTCGACAGAAGCCATGAAATATTCACCAGAATTTTCAAAATGAGAAATACGGTCAATGAAAGCATATGAACTCTCCACAGTCAAATTGCTAGTAGTAAAAGGTTTCAAAATCGGAATAACAAATTTAGAGAGTTGAAAGCTAGGAGCGTTATATGCGGCAAATATAAGGCGAAGTAAAAATTTGGTTGCAAAATCAGATTTATGGATTTTAGGTAGTCCATAGAGTAAACCAGGGCCAGAACCTGTCACAAAAAGTGTCTTATAAATATCATCGGAAATTACAGATAGTTTTTTTTCAGTTTACGTAAAAATTTATTTACTTAGTCCTCTACTTTTTTCAGTTTACGTAAAAATTTTTTTTTCTTTGTCCTCTACTTTTAGAGCATACCGGTGAATTGGTTCTGTGATGCGTTCAAATTTAGTACAATCGGATGTGATGACCTTCATTTTTTCAAGATAAACAGACGTATCAAGTAATACAACGGCTTTTCCTTTATCGGGCTTGCACACAACAATTTCCTTGTTTTTACCTAGCTTCCTCAATTCAGAGATATCACCAGTTGTAATGACCGCTGAGAAAAGTAAAGGACAAAGTAAATAATTTTTTACGTAAACTGATAAAAGTAGAGGACAAAGTAAATAATTTTTTACGTTACCTGAAAAAACTATCTGTAATTTCCAATTATATTTATAAGACACTTTTTGTGACAGGTTCTTGCCCTGGTTTACTCTATGGACTACCTAAAATCCATAAATCTGATTTTGCCACCAAATTTCAACTTCGCCCTACATTTGCCGCATATAACGCTCCTAGCTTTCAACTCTTTAAATTTGTTATTCCTATTTTGAAACCTTTTACTACTAGCAATTTGACTGTGGAGAGTTCATATGCTTTCATTGACCGTATTTCTCATTTTGAAAATACTGGTGAATATTTCATGGCTTCTGTCGACGTTGAAAATTTCTTCACAAATGTGCCAGTTCGGGAAACGATAGATATCTGCCTCAATCACCTTTTCAATAGTAGCGTTACAACTGTGCTTGGTATGACTAGATCATTATTTTCTACATTATTAGAGCTTTGTATTTTAAATTCCTTTTTTCTTTGTTTGACGGACAACTTTACAAGCAGCTTGAGGGTTTAGGAATGGGCATGCCTCTTGGTCCAACCTCTGCAAACATGTTTATGTGCTACCATGAAAAATCATGGTTGAATAATTGTCCAGCTGAGTTTAGACAGGTTTTTTAACAGAGGTATATATATATGTATATATATATAAATATATATGCTTATTTTGAATGACGGAGGGCAAAGAGAGAGATGCATAAAAATGAGAAGAATAACGAATATAACAGAGGATCAAGTGAGAGATGAACCAAGCGAAGAGAGCTTGCCTCAAATATGACTAGAGTGGAATAAGAGACGAATAAACGTGATAGGAATGGCCGTGACATCAATGGTAACAGAATCAAAGACGAATAAATAAGGAGAGGAATACACGTGACGTCAATAGTAATACGATCAAAGACGAATAAACATGGATAGGAAAAACTATGACATCAAGCGTAACAAGATCAAGGACGAATAAACTAGGATAGGAATAGGCTTGATCTCACTAGTAACAGGATGAAAGAGGTATGAACAAGAGAAAGAAAGAACGTAACAACAAGAATCGCCGGATTAAAAAGGCATGAACAAGGCAAAAACAGATCACCACAGCAATAACGGCACAAACGAGAGAGGCATGAAAAAGACAAAGACAGATAGCCACAGCAATAACGGCACAAACGAGAGAGGCATGAACAAGGCAAAAAAAGATCATCACAGCAATAACAACACAAACGAGAGAGGCATGAACAAGGCAAAAACAGATCACCACAGCAATAACGGCACAAGCGAGAGAGGCATGAACAAGGCAAAAAAAGATCATCAGAGCAATAACGGCACAAACGAGAGAGGCATGAAAAATACAAAGACAGATAGCCACAGCAATAACGGCACAAACGAGAGAGGCATGAAAAATACAAAGACAGATGGCCACAGCCATAACGGCGCGAACGAGAGAGGCATTACCAGAGACAAGCAAGTCCTCGAGCTGAAGTGAAGGGCGGCCGGTAGCGAAGGAGTGCCCTTCAAGTCTCGCAACAAAGGCCCTTGATCACCCAAGGATGTGCTCCTTAAGGCCGTGCGATAAGGCGCAAGAATTAGAATCGCTCAGCAATTTTGGACAATGCTTCATAGTGGAGGGCTTCGAGCGGAGCGTGTGTGTGTGTGCGCGTGTGTGCGTGGTGTATGTGTATGTGCGTGCATACGTCTGCAGTTGTAGTTGTGTTAGTGCTTTCGTGTGTGTCTGTGAGTGCTTGCTTGTGTCTGCACTTGTGTTAATGTGTGCGAGTGAGTGCATGAGTGCGTGTAAGAGTGTGTCTGTGTGTGCGTGTGTGTGTGTGGTGTGTGTGCGTGTGTGTATGGGTGCGTATGTAAGAGTGTGTGCAAATTCCACCAGTGAAGTATGTAATACGGGTATTTGAGATACTCAGCCGTCCCACTGACATATATGGGACAAACGTAATTTTTGATGAAGAGCCTCTGCACTTGTTAAGCATCCCAGTTTTTTGAGTAGTCTCAGTGCAATGTTTTCTGATAGTTATTTTGTGAGCAGTTCCAGTGCAATATATGGTTAAGATCATATTGTAAGAACGATTTCAGAGCATTATTTAATAAGACGTAGTTTGAGCACTTGCAGGGTGAAGTTTACTCAGGATGATATTTCAAGAATGATATCGAGGGCAACATTTAGGGGGTAGCACTTTGAGTATCAAATCGGCTCAGTGATGGGTAATGGTAATGTTTTGATTTACATGGAATAAAAATGTTTAGTAACAACGACATTTCCCTAAGCCTAGCTACAAAATTGGTCTACAATTTTAATTTCATCAGGATGGCTACCCCGTACTTGCCAAGGATAAATTTCATGAGGTATCTAT
>JACJUY010002723.1:56669-69075 GCA_014220935.1 Platorchestia sp. MABIK
TCTGTGCAGTGAGGGATACTTGCTGTGGCCGGGGATGTTATCTGTGCAGTGAGGGATACTTACTGTGGCCGGGGATGTTATCTGTGCAGTGAGGGATACTTGCTGTGGCCGGGGATGTTATCTGTGCAGTGAGGGATACTTACTGTGGCCGGGGATGTTAAATCTTGTCGAATTGTGTTCAGTAGGCAGTTAATATTTAAGCCTTAGCATTTTTTTTTTAATTTAGGAAAAGTACGGAGCTAGAGTTTACTCGGCGCTTTTGTCGAACTCGTTCAGAAGGCAGCTGCTATTTTTGTCTCTGGTTAAATTTTGCCATGCTAAGTAGTGCCAGAACACCGACATGCGCTTGTCCTGCTAGTTTTAAAATTGAATTCTTCACATTTTTGGCTCGTCAAATCGCGTGAAACGGAACAGTGTGTAAACACGGTTCAAATAATTTCCATTTTGCTGAACTCTCTCATGGAAGTAGAGTTTGGAATGTGGAGTTTAATCATTATATTCGTTATTGATGTTTTTTACTTTAAACGTAAAATCAGTGGACAAAAACAATCAGTATATTTAGATTGATCACTTAACTGATACAATGAGTCATCTCTTAAAAAATTGGAATGTTGTTAAAAAAAAGTCGATAATATCAGCCACAGTCAGCCTATTCAAAAAACACGCCCTGATGCATCCAAGGAATATGTTAAAAATTCACTCTATTAGCGATGAACACTTTTTCTGAACATTTCACGTAGAGATTTTATTCAACATATGCACGTAATTTTATATTTTTCGATCTAGACATGTGTGTGCGTATTTTATTTATATGTGTGCATTTTTATTTTATGTGGTTCATGTATTTGATGTGTTCAAAAATGGAATAAAATCCGTAACTTATAGATTCATATTTATTTGCATTCTTTTTCTTCATGCTTCAAGTTTCATTATATTTCCGCACTATAGACTCAAAATTGGATTCCAAATCACTTGTTACTTACGTGTTAATACACCCGACTGCTTTTCTATCTTCATTACTACACCCGATACCAAATTCACAACATTCGAAGCGCCAGGGCAACTGCATCTGACAAATTCTGCTCCGTAACCAACTCCACAGGAACGATAACGTTTACATATCTCCTGTGGTATTCACAGGGTGGTTAATTAAACAACACTGTTTCTATTGTTGAGCTTTAATTAAATCCGGGGGTTAGGATTTACATTAGCACTAAGCTTTGGGCGCCGGGTTAATATGCAGCCCGACTTCAAGTTGGCTTCAAAAGCGCGTTCGCGCAGCCGCTCTTGTTTCGAACATATGAAGGACCGCAGCAGGCGGATGGCCTTTGGAGTATTAAGCTCGAAGGCAGTAATTGCTAAGTAAATTAAAATGATCTTTAAGTGAAGGTAGCCTTTGGAGGGTTTGCATAAAGACAGTGTGATGTAAATTTAGCTGACCGAACTAAAATTACCTTAGCAGAGAATGGCCTTTGAAGTATTGTGCTCAAAGACGATTACTGTTGCTTGAATTAATTAAAGTGACTTTAGTAGAGAGTAGTCTTTGGAAAATTTTATTCAAGGCTTGTAAGGGCTACACTAATGGACAACAAATGCTAGCCAAATGAAAATGACGTGAGTAGGGACGTAAAATTTTGACAAGTATGCTAATTGATAGTAAATTCATTAATTCATAGTATAAAATAATTCTTAAGTGATTATTTAGAACAATTATTGACTTCTGAAAATGCAGTATATTCAAATGACAAAATTAGGGGATTTCAAACAGTGATCTTGGTTGGAAGACGTGCAAGTATTTGGATTTAATTGGGTATTTCAATACGTCAAGGTTGAGTTGGACTGAATGACTTTCGGGATATCAGTGGAGGATTACAATGAAACTCTAGAGTCTGGATATTGGTTCAAAAAACTTAACGCTAGCAAAAGCGATAAACGATAATGAAGTCGATAATGAAGTCAGCGATAATGAAGTCATTATAGCAAAGTCCTTACAATAAAGTTATTACAATGAAGTCATTTTAATGAAGTCCTTATAATAAAGTTATTACAATGAAGTAATGTTAATGAAGTCCTTATAATAAAGTCCTTACTATAAAGTCATTATAATGAAGTCATTATAATAAATTCATTACAATAGTCAAAATAATGAAGTCATTATAATAAAGTAATTAAAATAAAACGGAACAAGTCAGGGTATCGCCCATCATCAAGCACGTTTGATAGTCTAAAAAATAAAAAGGTTTTGAAAATTACAAAAGATATACAGAAACAAAAAAAATTATGAACTTTTGAAAAACGCATAAAAAATTAACTCTGAGAATTCGATGACGCAACATTATTTAGCAATTTTTTTACCATGTAGTCAAAAATTTGTAATTTTATTTCTTCCTTCGAAACCTAAATATCAAACAATTTTTGTTTTCATTTTTTTTTTGTCCTTGGCTAATGAGTTGTAACAACTCTAAACATTCTCATTTGTTAAAACACCTTTTTACGCATGTATCCTTGCCTTTTTGTTGGCATTACGACAACGTAAGATTGCCCTAATTTGCCAAACTTTAATCGGAAAAACTTATTTTTAAGTATGCAACTAATTTTCAAATAATTTTTAAAGAGACCATGTTGTCAGAATGTTGTGTTGAACAATGGATGAACGCCTCCGAGTCGGTGAGAGTGGCAAAAGATATTTTGAATGAGTGTACCCGGGTGAGTAAATAGAAAAATAGCTCATAATTTCTGGTGACATTAGTATTTCAAGTTGTGTTGTTCATCCCGGAGTAAACACTTTGAGTTGATCTCTTTCATGTTCTGATACTAGAAGTTTGTGTACGTTTCGAATATTTATGTGCAATTACGTCATTTTTCTGATTATATCCATCATTTTGGCGTGATTCGTAGCTCTCTATATAGTTCACAACTATAGTACGACTTTGAAACATTTAAATTAAAGTTTACTCACTGCAAGCGCTTCGATAATGAGGTCGTTTATTTTTTTACGTTCGCTAATTTGATAATGGACTGATGAAATCGAATTTCGTCTTCAAAATACGATAGCTTCTACTGCCGTCTTGTTTTTCACCTCTCCGGAAATCATACAATGCTTCTGATGTTACTGTAGTTTCTAAATTCGCACCCCATGAAAATATATCAAATCAATGTGTGAAAATGCTATTTTCGCTCACCAGTAAAAGCTGTCGTCAAAAATATTCAGTTTGATTTTTAACAAAGGATTGGCACGATTGTTTCGGCGTAGCTTAGTTTCTCTCGGAATAAAATTTTCAAGAGGATTTTCAACCTGATCTTCTCCAACCTTTAATTTAAATAAATACAATTATAACTCAACGGCCTTCATCACAGCCGAATGACAGGCCAGTTCATTGTTATGAAGAGCACTCCAAAGGATATTTCTTTCCAATCCTACTGATACATGTCATAGCACACATAAGGATTAAATACTAGTAATTAATGCGTGTTTCCAATATTTCTTTCCAATCCTATTGTTACATTTCACAGCATACATTAGGATTGAAAAACTAGTAATTAATGCGTGCATCGAGTTAGAGCTGGCACGCCGTTCATACGCCCGTGTTTTATTCCTTTTCCCAACGAGACTTATTACAGGGCTACTAACACCGAGATTAGAACTGAATATGAGACTCGAACTCCTATTTACAAGCGAGAAGCTCACACTTTTATCCACCAGTCCGCAGCAACGAACGAAAAATTCATGGGCTCACCAGGTCAAAAGCTTCAGTCTCTTTTATGCTTGTACACCAGTCATAAAAGCGCGGCCGCTCATTTCAGTGCATAGCCACAGGCATGGCGAAGAAATTCGTTACCGGACACGGGGAGAACAAGTTTTATACATGTTCATTTTAATCCTTTGAGCTTAATGTCAGTCCTGGTGAAAAAATGATTAACTATGCCCTCATTTTCTGATTCTTGTGTTAGTTCTAATTTTTAGTTCATAATACACTACCCAAATTCGGTGTAATTAGTACATGCATAAGTGACAATAAAACTGGAACCCACGAACCATACTTTCCAATTTCAACTCACCAGACCTGCATCCGCCTCCACTCAAAATTGCATGTTTTTACCCTTCATTTTTGGGCCTCATTCCCTAATCCGAGCTCTTTTCTATAAACCTGCTCTTTTCATTTGGCGAGGGTGCTGCCTTTTTCCCAGGGCTCTGTTACAACTAAATTTTGCATTTTACCCCGACATTTTTGAGGGTAAGTTAACGAAGACAAACTCCTTCGCCCACCAACGCGCCCCGGGCTTACTCAAAACTTCAATCAAAACATAATTTGCAGCCGACGCAAATTTTCGGGCAGTTTGCATTAATTTGGGGCCCGTTGAAACTTCCTTATTTACCCAGCCTCGCCGGATTAAAAGAACGCGTTTAATAAATTCGGAAAAATTCCCGTCACGCATGAAAGTCACGCTTTAGCTAGCGCGGTGTAGGGGAACGACGAAAAGCTGGTCCAAGAATTTTGCAAACAATGCAATACAGAAATCTGTTGTAGTGTTAGTAGTTAATTTAGGCATGGACAATAGGATCTCTCAAAGACTTGAATGCTCCCTGCAAGCCAGAGCTGGGAAATGTTTTAGTGATGAATGAATTTTGTGGAGGCTTTCTTCAAAATTCATTCATTACTAAAGAATTTAGTGATGAATGAATTTAGTGATGAATTAATTTTCATCACTACATGCTTTAGTGCTGAATGAATTTTGGGGAGACTCTTTTTTGGTCTAAAAACAAACATTACAGTGGAACAAATTATTTTAGGAAAACTTTCTTCCTTGGTCTATAAAAGAACAAATGATTAAGGTCAAGTTTTGATTTTCCCTCGTGGGAGAAAGGAAGGTTCAATTTAAATTTTTTTAAATTTACTCTCAATGCATGCTGGTATCGTTACTTCAAGAGACAACCAGCTAGCGCAAATCTTTAATTCGAACTTAGAGGACGTTTCCATAAAGTGATAATGTGAGAGATGTTGGTAGAAATATTGAAGATATTGCAAAGTCATGAGAATAGTTCAAAACATCCATTGCTATGTAAATCAAATATCTACTTCGTTTCCTCATTTTATTATGTACAAAATAACGCTCTTCGAATAAATTAGTGTCCTGTCTCCCAATATTAAGAAAGAACGTCAGTAACGATCAGCTACATTGAAATTCATTATGAAATTACTCATTTAAAAAAACAGATAGCTCAAACCGATTTCACTTCTTTCCCTCTAAAATATTGGTAGATGAAATATGTATTGCGAGTGGCAGGCCAATTTGCCGAGGAAAAAACTGTGATAAATTTGTCCCTTGCGGAATCACTGATCAATGATGATCTCCGTCCAATCGCTCAGGAATCTGGACGGGTTTTCAGGCCCATCTGTGACTGTCGGCCCAATTATTTCGGACGTGTGTGTCCTTAAGGGTCAGTTATAGAAAGAAGAATGGACCAGTTGGAACGATTTCACTAAATTTATTGGTCATGACCAAGCCGGTGAGAGCGTTAAATTCTAGCTTTGTGAAGCAATAAAAGACTTCGAAAGCTTTGGTTTCCGATGGAGGGGAGTCTTGAGAGCAGCAATGACAAAATTAAATAATTTCAAAAGAAAAATCTTAGTTATATGAGTGATCTTACATAACATTTCTAAGATTGTAATTTCTTTAAGAACTGCAAGTACATTAAAAACAGAATTAATGGATCTTCATTTTGAAATTTGGCATAATTTTGATATTTTGAAATTTCGTTTGTAAGCTTTTTAATACCTACTTCTTACTGCTTACTAATTTTAAATGGCTGATCACGCTGATATCCTCGACGAAATCGACCCAGATCTCAATCATTTGAACAGAATATATCCAAACCTTAACGACTCTGAAGATTGTAGGTATACTAATATATCAAAATTCAATGAAACTGTACGAAAACTCGCCATGATTTCTCACTTCTGTGTTGGAACTGTAGGTCACTCTATTCAAAATTGGAAGAGATTCAATGTACTATCACTGAACTTAAATATAACCTAGACTTGATTAGCTTCACCGAAGGCTGGCTAGATGACTCGAGCAAAGACATGATTCGATTTGAAAATTATCATAGGTACCATTCACTACGAAAAAACCAGTGAGGCGGAGGCATCAGCGCTTATATTATAAGCGCCATCCTGCATTCTTGTATCCGAACACTAAGAACAATTTCGAAGCGTAAGCATCTACGCTTGTGATCTCACCTCGTACACTACTTTATAAACTGTGACTTAGATTTAAGGAATTTCGTGAACAGCGTATAGGTTTTCATTAGATGTGATTATAGAAATTCTTTTATGTAGCACTGTTATGATGCATCTTATTTTTGTATTTTTCATTTACGCTTAGCTCAGACCTATAACCAGCCTGTGAAATTAAAGTGAACATTTGCCGTCATATTATAGACAATTCAAAGCCTTTTCATATTATTCTGAACTTCGATTTCTTTCTCGTAATAATTATATTTCGTTTGTTTCAGATCGATTAATACCAAATGAACTCAATAATTTGAAACTATTACTATTACTACTATGATTATTATTCTCATAAATTTACTAAGACATCATTGGCGTTCACTGTGTAGATGCACTGCCTTTCATTGTGCTATGATGCAGAGAGCTGGAATTGTAGCTCCGATTGGACTGTGTGCTACATCGACGTGACAATAAACATTGGAACGCCCTCGTTTGTCTTTTCTCGATTAGTAACAGTTATTGAAAAATACTAGGTGAAGGATCTAGAAATTCGGGCCTATATATATATATATCTAACCACATAGACTCGAGAATCATAGCGAGTGCATCAATGAATCAGGATCATATAGAATCACTCTTCGTAGAACTGTCTAGAGATGGTAAACGTCTTGTGCTAGGAGCGGTGTATAGGCCTCCTACAGCCTGCCCCATATCCTTCCTAAATGAACTAAATCGTATTATTTCTCAGTTCAACAGGTCCTTATACAATGAAATAATAATATGCGGTGACTTCAATTATGATCTACTGCAACATGAAAGCTGTGAACCAATCTCTAATTTCCTAACAGCCTTTCAGTCTCAATCTTTCCTTCCGATCATCACAAAGCCTACACGAATAACCTCGGAATCTGCAGCGCTGCTTGACAATATCTTTATGACAGACACAACCGATTTTCTTTCTAGAATCATTACTTCTGACTTATCAGATCATTTTCCAGTCTTTCTTGTTAACAAAAATGTCTACATTGCTTTCACCAAGCCACGGGCTGAAACCTACTCATATCGCAAAGTAAACGAATCAAATTTAGAAGAAATGCGCTCCGTTCTAGAAGAATCAATACCAACACTGCAAATCTCTCAACACAATAATGCAGCGAGCATTGATGAAGCAGTAGTGAAGTTGACTGGAACTATAATGGTCGCATACAATCAATGTTGCCCAATTGTAACTCGTACAATTACCGCGAAAAATAAACAAAAGCCCCGGATTACCGGAGACATCGTGATAAATATAAAGAAACGTCAAGCGTACCTAACCCTCCTTTACGAAGGGCGAATATCCCGAGAAACAAATAACTGATGCAGAAACTTTGTGACAAATCAGATAAGGTCATCAAAAAAGATCTACTTTACGCGCAAGTTTACTCAATTTAAAGCTGACGTTAAAAAGACTTGGCGCCTCCTTAACTCTTACTGTAAACCGAATAACGCTGATAAAAAGGAAATTAAACATGTTGTTCAAGATAATGTAGCATACCATGAGAAGAAAGAAATTGTTAATCTCTTTAACGATTTCTTCGTAAACGTAGGAAAAACTATAGCTGATGGTATTCCAAGTGAACCTACTGATCACCTGGAATACATGGATCATCTTCGAGAACTCAACTCTTTTTTCTGCACGCCTACCAACTCCTCCGATGTAATTGCGTGCATAAACAACCTAAAAAATAAATCAAGTGGGTTACAAACGTTTCCGACAAAAATACTAAAAATTATTGCTGATATTGTAGCCCCGCTGATAACCAATCTCATTAACCAGTCTCTCTTACTAGGCACTTTCCCGAAGTCCCTCAAAGTTGCTAGAGTAACCCCTATCTTTAAAACTGGTGAAAAAACCTGTGTAAATAATTATCGACCTATCTCTGTACTACCAATTATTAGCAAGGAATTCGAAAAAATTGTGTATAAAAAAGTGTACTCTCATTTTGAACAAAAATCATTTCTTTACGATAAACAAAATGGCTTTCGCTCTAAAAAATCAACAACACAGGCAATATTAAATCACTTACATTACTTTATTCTAACATAGATGAAGGAAAGCCTGTCTTCTCTGTATTTCTTGACTTTCGAAAAGCATTCGATTGTGTGGACCATAAAATAATACTCTCGAAACTACACTGTTATGACATACTACACTGTTATGGCATTCGCGGGGTTGCCCATGACTGGTTCAGATCATACCTAGCAGGTCGGATGCAATACGTTGTCATCGACGACGCAAAATCGGACCCACAGACAATTAGCCATGGAGTTCCACAAGGATCTGTTCTTGGGTCTCTCCTATTTCTGATTTTTATCAATGATATTATTAAATCTACATCATTCTTCAAATTCATACTTTTTCCGATGACAGTACGCTTTCTGCGGTAATTCCAAACCAAAATCCCGCGATGATTGCGGAGAGTATAAATAGTGAACTTCATAAGGTTTCATTGTGGCTTAAAGCAAATAAAATAAGCCTTAATATCGATAAAACGAAATATATTACATTCTCATACAAGAAAAATGTATCTCTCCCACGCATTAAAATTGGCGAAGGTGAAATCGAAGAAACCTACTCATGTAAGTTTCTGGGCATCATAATAGATAAACATTTGACCATTAAAGAGCACATCGCTCATATTAGTTCAAAATTATCCAAATCCATCGGAATCCTAAATGAAGTTAAATATTTCCTGCCTGAAGCAGCTTTAAAAATGCTCTACCGAACGCTCGTTTCTGCATACTTGCAATACGGAATAGAAGCATGGCACGGAACTGATAAAAATAAAACAAACAAAATTTTTACTCTGCAAAAAAGAGCTATCAGAGCGGTAAAGAACTTAGAATATAATGCTCACACAAATGATTCATTTAAAAATTTACAAATACTTAAACTTTCGGATCTCTACAATATCTCCATTTGCAATTTCATTTACAAAACACTAAGAAATGAAAGCGACAATAGCCTAAAACAATTACTAACTGCGCAAACTGGTCATCACGACCATTTAACCCGAAATTGAAATAAATTCATGCTTCCCTATTATTCAAAGGCCCGGTCGCAACACAGTATCCTCTTCGTTGGAACTAAAACTTGGAACTCAATACCTGTGGAGATTCGTGAAAGTAATTCTTACAAAGTATTCAAAAGACATCTCGAATCTCACTTCCTATCAAAATACTAGTCCTCATAATGTGATTTGCCATAGGTAACATACCGATCTTCAGTCTGTTCTTAATCGTTTTATCGAATATATTGTTATATATAACCGATTTGACCTATATTGCAAAATACAGCATCAAATATCAAGTCAATTATCTCATTGATCAGTCTATTGCGAAACTAGGTTAAGTGAATTAGGCTAAAGATTATTGTACACCTTAGAATAATGTGATGGTAGGATGCCCTAGAAGTCGCTGAACTTATTCGGGCCCACAGGTAGCTATCCTCTAGTTTGACCATTGTATTAGCCTTAAGAAACATTTTCCTCTGTATCACCTGTGGTAAAAATTGTTTTGTTTAAATTGTTTAAATAACTGAAAAAAGTTTAGATCTAAAACACGAATCACTCGTAAACTCAACAGAAATTAGCAGGTAACAGTGGGCACTAAAGGTACAACATTCACAGCTGGCTCCTTGGTACATTTAACGAAGGGATAACATTCCTAATCATTAAGTTCCTGCTTTCATAAAAACAATAAATAATGACATCCCGTGTATTGTGTAACGCTGAACAGTAACATAATCGTGTATTGTTCAATGGGGCACCAAATGCGTGAGACAGTTGTTATGGATAACCTCATATTATAACTGAAAATTATTGTTCACCAACAGTATTTTAGTTGTCCTTATCTCAAAAGGTTGAAGTGTTAAGTATGGATCCAAAACATCATGGTACAGACACGGAAGATGATGTTGTTTGCTGTGGGCATTTTTTACGTGTTAAAATCATAGTATTGAAGCATGTGTTAGTCGTTCGTGAAGTGGTAACTGATTGTTGTTCCTCTAATGAATTATAACTGTCTAGCATACTTGAACTGTGCACCATATTGGATTATCAAATTTTATGGTGAGACAAAACTCTATCGTATGCTCGCATTAAATTTAATGTTGAACAATATACAACTAGATGAACTAAGTAAATGTGTTTAAAAATAGTTTATTTTATTAGTACATACTTTACTTAGTTTCATTACTTTTTCGAAAAATTGTTTAAAATATGCACTTTCCCAATATTTGGACTACGTCTCGTGTGCTGGTGTTCCAACATCCAAATGCGTTAATTTTTTTATGCCTAATAAACAGCTAGAGTTTATTGTTGCCTGTATTGTGGGAGATTTGCAAGTGGTTTTAATGAAGGGTTGGAATTTGATGAAAACTCCGCTCTCAAAATGTGGTGCTGCAAAACATTTTCTGACAGTGATATGCCACTGTTTATGCTTTCAAATTTTTGCGAATCTTTATTTCCAAGTTCTCCAAAAATATTACATAAAACACGTAAAACCTCTAATAATATTTAAACGCCACTACTAGGTTCATCTAATTGAAGAAAATTCTGCGTTAAGGGCTATTGTTCCTCGAACAACAAGCCTAGCTCTAAAGAAAACGGAAGACAGAAAAAACTCGGAAAAACACGAACAGATTTTAACAGCCATTTCTAATTATTAAATGATGGCTGTGACAATTATTCTACGATTTTTCTGAATTTTTAGGGGAAGAAGAAGGCTATATTACCCTGTTTTGTAACACAATAATGGAGACGACGACAACGTTGATTTATATAATTTGTTCCCGTTTCAGCAATGAGGCAACAGCTGCTGGCAAGCTGTCTAGCTCGAGAAGCATCCGACAAACATTCTGTTTTTTGCCTGGTGATATCAGCTGCAACCGACATCTCATACAAGCCAGCCTACACAACATTCGTGTGTGTATGGTCTGTGAGGAAGGAAACGACGCTTCTTTCTTTACGAGTTCCTTATGATCGTCTGCACTGCTGCTGGAGATCTAGAAGAAGCAATTCGCCCAAAAATCGACGCCATGCCTCGAAAATAATTGGCTGTTGCAGGGCTGGTGAGTCTTGCAGATAGCCGCCCCGGCATACACGGGAGATGGACATCAGCCGAGTATCGTCTCTCCTAATGCGTCTGCGTGCTCGGCACATCAGAGATGTTCGCTCGAGAATCCTCTTTTGCGCTTGCGTTTAGTGTCTTAGAGTCTCCAGTTTTTGTCTCGAGATTGTCTGAACTGTCGTGAACGGATTTTTCAAATATTGGTCGGTGAGTTTGGAATTTTTTTGCAGGTTAAATGGGGAATCGATTATATTAACGAGCTCAATCTTGCTGAATTAATTTGAGTAAATGTGCACAAGTCTGTTCAAAGGACTCTAGCAAAACAACAGAGCCGTCTACTAAAAAACATCGAATCTGCTGCAAGAGTAGAAATTTTGAAAGCAAGTTTTTATTTTCAATTTAACTCTCATACAATTTACCAAATGAACAGTGTTACCAAACTACCCAAGAATATGAACATTACAACTTGGAAATAATATTTTATGGAAACCAAGATTAAAATCCAGAAGTTGAGGAAGAACAAAAACAACTCGACAGGGCCGCAAAGGTAACAAATCGGAGAACTTGAGAATTGCAGGCCATAATATTGTAAGTATATTCGATTAAGTGTATGATCATACGATGAACACTGAAAAATAAATTTGTGTTTGGCCCAACCTGCTAACTATTTCAGGTAGATTTACTTATACCTAAAATGACATCTTCATTGACCAACAATCGTTGTGGTTGCAGAGATTTCGGTCAGTTTATTCAATTTTGCAGATGCTTAAATGAACCTTTGCAGGAACAAAAATTGAGTACAAAAGTCTTAAATTGGGTTAGGGTGATGCCAGTGGCTTCATTCTGGTGGTTCTACAGCAACATTCGGAGCTTGCCACTGCAACATTCGGAGCTTGCCCCTGTAACATTCGGAGCTTGCCACAGCAACATCCGGAGCTTGCCACATCAACATCCGGAGCTTGCCACTGCAACATCCGGGGCTTGCCACTACAACATTTGGAGCTTGCCACAACAACATTCGGAGCTTGCCACAGCAACATCCGGAGCTTGCCACATCAACA
>JACJUY010002724.1:5040-22906 GCA_014220935.1 Platorchestia sp. MABIK
TATGCTGTAACTGGAAAATGCAATGAAAAGCCATGCCGACGGCTCTGCTTCAGCTTCAGTTATTAGCTCACCTAGCCACCTCAGTACCGTAGTTCACTTCTGATACTAGTTAATACTGTGTGTCGAGCCTCGTCCAAAAACTGGGTGCTTGTAAACCCTAGTCCAAAGTGTGTGGCGGGCTTGTGGACTCTCCTTCCTCTATATTCTCCATTATTGTTACGAAGCAACGTTCGCGCCTCTCAGGTGGATGCAGCTGTTATATCTATGGGAATTAGCGCTCCCAAGGGAAAAATGTGAGGTACAGTGCTGATAGTTAGGTAAGCCTTCTTTCTGTTGAAATAAAATGTTCGTAGTTTTGTCTAGGACCATCTTTTTTCGGTCCACTACTGTCCTGTATCTCAACTCCCATAACTTTCTTCATCAACTTTTATCTTGTTTCATCAGCTTCCTTCCTAACTGGCTTTCCATGCGCACGGGATCCTGTGCCGGAACTCACCTTGTACATAGATTCAGCGTTCCCTCAACTCCATACTATATGGTGCCTTCATCCTTCCTCACTTTGAACCTCTTTGTTGTGGTATGTGGTAAAGGGAGGCTAAAACTAATCTATAATCAATCAAGCAACGTACGCACGAATCATTCATCAATGAACGTAACATAAAAAGCATTGCTTTAACGTAAACTTCTTCCCATTTCACCTATGTAGCAATTTGGGTAATCTTTACGTATAATAAATATAAATAACAACGCTACATATTATTAGCTTTTTTTTTATCGCTCAAATCACTTAATTTCTTCATTATCGTATTGTTTCAACTAGTATGAAGATCTGATATTGAATGGCTTAAAAAGACTCTATGAACCCTTTCCGAAAACTTTTAATACACAGCACCAACGTTTTATCACATTCAGCACCTTAGTCTAATCTAAATGTGCCTTAGTGTGATTTCCTTGATGCATAGAAATGTATTTGTGTATGTTTACGTGTTAGGTGTATGTATGTGCGTAGGTATGTATGTGCACGTATTTGTGTATATATTTACATGTATATATGCACATGTGTGTACTAAACCGACAACTGGCATTTTTTATTATTGTCAAGCATTCACGTAAAAAACTATACATTTTTTGTGTGATCATCCATTTATGTTTAAATAAAATGCTTATCAACTAATGATCGTTATGTTAAATGATCTAATTAGAAATACCAAACTTGGAATCTTCGTGTTCCTCATGCTTATATATATGTACACATATATTTTTTACCACGCATTACTTGAAATAACATTTTTGAACATCGACCGAAACAAGCGATTCATAAAGTATTTCCTGGCGTCAAGAAATGCGAAGTTTTATGTCATGTACATGTAAACTGTCATAAGTCATGAAGTTGTGTTATCTCTTATAATTTTCATTACATGTATCATCAAACGTAGTTTTAGCAAGATTAGGAGTACATTGCCCTCAATAATTTTTCGACTAGTTACATGGGTATTACAATACTCGTGTGTGTGTATCATTTAAGTGTGTTAACTTTAAGATATTTTAAAAACGGGTGAAGGGAATTTTGTACCATCTCGTTGGAAATAAACTGTTTTTTTTCTTTTTTTTCTAGTCTTTGTATTTGAATTGCAAATATGTACATGAATGCGCATTCACGTGTATGTATAGGCAATGAAATAATAAAAGAAGTGTTGTCAGTGCAACCGCAATTCTCTATTTTGACTTTCGCTATCCTTACTCCGCCCAGAAACGTTTTTAGCTTAAGCATGAAAATTAGACTAACAATCCAAACGAGTATCACAGTAAAGACTGGATACGCAGCCAATTGACAGCTTTGTCCGTGATGACGTCAGCGGTCAGTCGTGACTGCTGGCAGCTGATTGGTTAGTGTTCGTATGTTTGTCTAGAGCGGGCTTGGGGTCCACCGTAGTTTTGGAGTTCTTCTCATGTAAGTGTTCTGTGGTAGAAGTGACTTTACCTCCTTTAGTCTACCATCACGTGAGGTGAGAGGCTGAGGCGCCTTCCCTGCTGCTGCATGCGCCGCTCACGCGTCTACTCGCCTGATTTCGCTTCACGGCACGTCCTGATGCTCACTGGTACTTTGGAGAACACAGGTGAAGCCTTTCCTCTAACGGCATCGTCACTGGCCTTGTCGAACGCCCTTGTGCTCGTCATAGCCGTGTGTGTAGCGGACCTGACTCCGTGCGGGGAGACCCGGGTTCGAGTCTCGGCGCTGTTGGCGATTTTCTCTGTTGGGTATAGGAGAAAAATTCTAAGCACAATACCCCTCTCTACCCAGGTGTCTGAAATGGGTACCGGTCTTTGACTGGGGGAAAGCGTCATGGCGTCCTGGTGTTAGTTCTAAGGCATTTGAAAAACCAATGTAAAAGGTGATATGTATCATGCTTCAATTGGAAATAAAGCATCCGTAGATGCCGATGTTTGTTTTGTCTGTCTACCCGAAGTTTCGCTCTGAAGATATATTTTTACCCTTTACCCTGATGTTTTGTGCATTTCGTTGAAATGTCGCAGACATTTCTCCCGAGAATAAACCGGCAATTTTCCTATAATTGGATATTCTTGTATTATTCTCCTCTAATAACAATTTTTTTAAATCCCAAACACAACCAGATTTCCTAACTACAACTCCACCGAAATGGGAAAAGAAGCCTTATAATACAGTATTAATAAACAAAGTGTGTTTGAAGACCCTAAGCACAAAAATTCAGCTTAATAAAACTTTGAAAAACATGACAGAAACAAAAAAATGTCTTAGATGCATTGATGACAGAAAAACACAGCATTGAAGCAAATAAGCTGGCAGTCACTAATAAAAAATAAATACATACACTATTTCAACAGGATTATTAACCAAGTACCTACACAAGGACCTTGAATCTTTATACTGCATGGGAGTTTTAATTTCAATAGTTTTTTTACAGTTTGTTAAGTTCAGTTATTTAACAAGACTTCAACTACTCATCATACTTCAACAAGAGCAAATAAGTTCCATGAAATACCCAATATTTCATCATCTTAGACCTCAAATTTAAAGAAATTTTGTACAATAAGATAAACTAAGCTTTGCTATTATTGAAACAATTTTAGGAGAGGCACATACTCAAAGTCTAATTTTAGTTCTCTTACCATAGTCACAAGAGAATTAAACCCTAATTTAATTTCCAACAAAATCCAAATCATTGTTTTAAACCAGTTATTAAATTTGAAACAAAATAAATATTCAAATTAGCTTCATTAGGTGGAAATTTTTACTTGGGAAAAAACTGAAAATTATTATTTCTAATAAATAGTGAGTACTATCTTACAATAATTAAAGAGAACATATATGGTGACACACTGATAAACTTCTCAAATGAAGCCATTCAATAATCTCACTAAGCCATTCAATAATTTAACACTTGCAAGTGTTAGATTCCAACTACAATATGCAACATAAATATTCTAATTAAAAATGTCAGACTTACAAAGTGAATTGGATTGCAGATTTCATCAAAGTTCAACAGCCAAAATTGTTCTTAGAAAATATTCTTTCTTGCCTTTTACAGTGGAAGAACATTTGCAAATAATCACTCAAACTTGTCATTTTGAAAAAGAAGTTAAATTTGAAAATGCATTGGACAGTTTTCATCCTTCACAGGAAAAAGTTGGTTCATAAATAATCGAGTAAAAAGAAATTGAGTAAAAGAAAAGAAACACCTACTTCATATCAAAAGAGTATAAATAAATATAAAATTATTGAACTAAATACCATCACCTTCACACTTTTTTTCTTTCATATATTCATTTTCCTCAGTCTTGCATTAATGACATAAAATGAGCACTGTTTGTGTACGTATTTATCATTAATTTCAAGTAATTTTCCATTTTAGTGCTAAAAACTTCACACAATATGCTAAAATACTAAAAACTATGGAAACATGTTTCAATTTAATCCCACAAGGTCACTCAATTATAAGTAAATACGAATATGCCACTCTATTAGCAAATTCTGCCTAAACTTTGTTTGTAAACAATAGTGACGTCAAAACCCAACCCGGTGATAATTCTTTTCAAAACGAGGTTGCGGAGAAAGTTACTCGGGTGACACTACCCGGTGTTTTTAGAAGCAATCTCGGGAACGGATCACTTTTGGGAACACTATTTTTGACGGATCGAGTAACTCGCGTAACTTCGAGAACTACTCGATAACTTAGAAATTACGACTGGAAAACCGCCCTGAGCTTTGAGTAACTCACCTACCACAGCGTGAGGAACGTTAATGAGCCTGAGCCTTTCCCTAGCTCGATCTCAGTCCACTATTGAACAACAAATTTGCGCTACTTGCAACTGACAAGAATAGTGACTGTGACATGCCCTCCTTGTCAATCAATCCTCTACTTTCCAATTCGTACGCACGAACAGGGGAAAGTCAAGCGAATAACGATATTCAAGACCATTCCAAAGAAAATCAAATTATTCGGAAAAATTGATTACTCATCAAGCCTCTTTCCGGAAATCAAAATCCCTTGCGCAATCACGCAGAGAATCACTGCAGTGGAAAACGACCCCTGAAAAAATCTCCTACCTCTGCAAGGCCCCCAACGTACGACTAAACCGATACTGATACCGAAAAATCAGCAGTGAACCAAATTTACGCATGCGTTGCTGACACACCGGATGACTTGAAACGATCGCTCAAAATGGAGCCTGCTTACACAATTAAGATGACAGACATTGTCTTCGTCACGCAGTAACGGCACAGCTTGCATTACACCAAACCTCGCAATGAAATTATATATATCTGAAAAAAGCCATAGAAACTGAGAGCTCCAGAAACAAAGGCTAGTATGAAATTTTTTTTGACAAGAACAGTGACAGTTTCGAACTGCATATCGATAAATACATCGATAGAAAAGTCTTCGATGACGCAGTTGGGGACCTCAAACCCAATTACTTTCTAATGTGACGAGAACACCAATTCACATATTTGATGAAAAAGACAATGAGATTTGGAAGAAAACATTCTCCCCTACATAAAATGCTCTAAGAAATTGTCCTCCTGTAAGCATACACTGGAAACAAGATCACTATAGCGCCCATGTAGAAATGCGTGATGAAAATCGTGCCGCTCCCGCTCCCATTTTGTGACCAAATAACATTGATCGAATTGAATTTTTTCCTAAAACTGAAATCACAACCTGTGAACGCGGCAACAGTGACCAAGAGGCTAATCCCAAATGCTCGACTAGACCTAACAAATACTCAGTTAAAGATCTGCGTATAGAATTAAATAATACCAAAATATTGTACATAAATGCTCACAGTCTCAATGGTAAAATGGATGACACACGGGTAATGCTGATCATTAGCGATTTCGATATTTTATGCGTATCTGAAACATGGTTCGATTCACGAGTCGAACGTTCATATTTCAGCATTACCGGTTACACATGTACCGTTATGACGGAGTCATGAGTAAGAAGGGTAGCGGTTCATGCATTTTCATCAAAGATGTCTACTCAACACCCTTATTTCCGATAAAAAAAATGTGAAGACATAGAAATGTTTGGCTTAATGTTCAAGTAAACAAACACAAGTCTTTCATTATCGGCGGTCTTTACTGACACCCGTCACCATCTTTACGTCCAACATTAGATTTCATTGAAAATACTCGTCACTTAATCTCTGCAGCCAAAAAGTCTTTCTATGTTTTCAGAGGTTTTTACGTAGATCTGACAAATAAAAACAATCAGCTAAACAAGATGCTGCACAGATTAATCTTTCACAAATGATTCAAGAACCAACGAGCATTACTAACACTTCCAAAACTGTTCTTGACCTAGCAATTACAAACAATTCCAAAGCAGTACTCAACACAGAGATCTGACCGTCCTTTTCTGATCACCTTTCGGTAGAATGTCTAATCAATATTGCAAAAGAGAAATTTTGTGACATTACATATCGCATGAAAAACCACTACTCCCCTGAAACATTTCAATAAAAGTATTCGACAGATGGAGTGAATTTCAATGCATGGAAAACACCGATGATGTCAATCTACAAGTTTCGCTTTTCAATGAAAATATCGAATCAGTCCTTAACGAATGCGCACCTTTCACTACGAAGACGGTTAAATCAAAAATTTCTAAATGGATAACAGACGAGAGAAAAGAGTTGAGCAAAGCTAAAAGAAATTTGCAGCGTGAGTACAAACTGAACAAATCAGACAGCACGCTTAGAAGCTATACGTGGGATCATGAGAAAGTCCTACGAAGAAAAGTTAATGAAGTAAAACGAGACTACTTCCACAAAGAACTGTTGGCAGCGAAACAAAACCCAAAAAGAAATTGGGAAATCATTCGAGAAGTTGATCAGTATAAAAATCAGATTGAAGAAGCACTTTTGACAACCCCTCAAAAGCGGCGAATGACTTTAACAATTTCTTTTCAAAGATGTTTTCAATGAAGTGTCTAGGACAGTTTCAGACACATCTACAGGTGCAAATATGAGCGATGTTTCATCCCCCAATACTAGAAACAAATGGAGACCAAAACCGGTTGGAGTAATAGAGATGCGAAAAATCTTATACTCACTAAAATATACTAAAGCGACAGGACATGATGGCATTAGAAAAGAAAGACAAACCGTTTATTTCCTAAATAGTTACCACATGAGGTACATGACAATATATTGGCTTTTAATAATTTCTTAATATAATCAACCTATACGTGGTGTACATATAGAGAAACCATTCGAGGTGTACTTAAAGACAAACCATCCGAGGTGTACTTATAGTCAAACTAAACGTGGTGTACTAAGAGACAAACCATACGAAGTGTACTTATGGCAAATAGATATTTGAGGTGTACTAATAGACAAACTATCCGAGGTGTACTAATAGACAAACCATACGAGGCGTGCTAACAGATTACCCCTGTCAAGGGCTAACGAAATCAAACATATCATCTCATGGATATTTTATACTCCAAGAGCTGGCTGACAACTTATAAATAATTTAAAGACTACAAGAAAATTCTTCGAAATTCTTAAATTTTTAGTTGAATCGAACTAACAAACGACAAAAAACGCTTTACCGAAGCAGATCGAAACACCGTCGTGAATGACTGTCAAGTATTGAGAAAAGGTGAGTCACAAAGAAATTTATAAAGAATATCAAGAACATCGCGGAACATAACACGCACATCTAGAAACGCGTAAACAAACTAAACGCAAAATGAAATAATCAAAAAATGGAAATAATCAGAAAATTGACTGCATGGCATGTGGAAATTAGTTGGCTTTTTTCTTAATATTTGCATTGTTTTCAATGATTGATTGAATGAAAATCAAGCGAGGAAGAAGTAATTTGTAGGAACAGATTCTTCAGTAAACCGGCTCAGCATCAGCTAGGTGTTTATCTCGACACGGTGGGTTGTATTCTTAAAACTCGTTGCTAGGAGAGGTGGTGATCCAACATGTTTAACATGAGTGGCCGTGAGAAATTAGTCGGCCTTGCTGTGACGTCAACAGAAGCAGTGAAACGCTCAGCTATAAAGGCTTACATTCTTATTTTTAGAAATAGAGACCATTCGCAACTTCGATGGGCTGATTGTTTGGAGACGTTGGTAATATCGTACTTTGAAAAGTAGTGTTATGCTAACCACAACACTTGGATGAAGTCAGTGTTGTTTGAAATTAACATGAGATTAGCGTTTTTGTTCAATCAGAAAGTGAACAAAACCGCGCATGTGAGAGACAGAAGGAAATATGCACATGAATCGGAATTTTACTTGTTAAGTCGCCATATACGAAAGCTTAGAACCATGCTTCAGAATCATTTGATGTTAAGCGCTCTTGAATCACTTGAAATAATTTTCAGAGAAGCGATTGCAATGCCGTATGCGAAGGCTGATTGATGCAAGTCGGGAACACTTGCATGTCCCCACGACATTTTTTTTTAATATTCATTTGAGCAATGCACGCCTCATTAACATTCAAATTGTTATTGAAGACAGTTATTCTTCCTTCCAAAATTACGTAACAGGTTGAAAATCAACTCGATTCACTTTCTGATGATATAAATTTTAACGATTACTGATGCTGGTTCACTATAGGGAATAGAAAAGCCTTTAGTACATGAAATTTTGCGTTGAGTCCACGTAACACAAATCCGTTTGATCAAGTTTGCTTTCCTTCCCAACAGTTAAACTTTGTTGTTTCCTTTAGACAGCACCTTTTTAAAGTGAATGAGTGCAAATATTTACAAAATTTGTTTCGCTGATGCCTCATTTTTCCGAATAAATATTATTTTTGGAGTTGTAAATTAATGTATTTTGTCACTTGCAAGAGAAAGATGAAGATGAAATCGAGAAGAATGGGATGTTGAATGCACGGCTGAAGTATAGTTTCACGAATTATTGTGGGAAATTTTCAGAATCTCTCACACAATCATTGAAGGAGAAGGAATGCACAATAGTTCATTTTCGTTCGTTCATTTGTTCCCTAATTTAACAGAAGTATGACCAACTTTAGTTTTGAGAGACAGGAAAGGCACGGGCAGAAAAGTTAAAAACTCATTGACGGCGTCAAACGAGCTTGTACCGGACTGATAAAGTTTACATACATGAAAGCATCGTGCAGTGTTCTCCCTCAGGCTGCTTTACGCTCCGGGCAGACTTTAGGACATCTTAGACTGAGAACACGTCAGCCCGAAGCGAGTGCCTAAGGTACAAACGAACCCGGCAGGATGAGGAAAACACAACTGGAATAAAAGCTGTAGTATTGCGTGTATCGCCGACAGTGATGGCACACAAAGGAAAATTTACAGCGAGGTAGTACAGCACCCTGGGACGCCTTAGAGGACCGACGGTTGTAGGAGAGTCGCAGCGTGATTGGCGGTCTAGAGTAGACCGGTGGGGCTGTTGCTGGCCGAGGGTCTCTGACATGGTAGTACCAGAGACGTTAGGTGGGAGCTGACTCGGGTCTAGGACGTGGCGTGGCGGCACGGCTGATAGTCGAGGCGGTGGGGTGCGTCTGTTGTAGCGTTGAGACTAGAAGTGAACACCAAGGCTGCTGAGAAGCAAGTGAATTGCGCGTGTGTGTGTGTGTGTCGATGCTTATAGAAAAGACGGAAAGGAGAGTTTGACACAGTGTGCCGGGGAGAGAAGAGGTGAAGCGGAAAAGGGATAGATAGGAAACTGAAATAGATGCGCTTTGCGCAAATGATGCTAGTGTTGGAGGGTTTTTTATGAGTAGTTTGATAGTTGGTGATAGTTGGCGACCCGTCAGGGCTTTGTATGGATGGGGTGTTTAGTTAGTGAGCATCTTTAATACTGGACGTGGGTAGGAAGGCTTGCCGTAGTGGGTGGGGGGTTGCGGAGTAGTACTCGTTAATGTTGTGTCAATTGTATTTTTGTTTCGGTTGGTGTGCGAGTGTTTTCATTTTTGAGCTCTGGAATTGTTCGTGCGGTATTTGGGGGGTGTCTTGCCGGAACGTGAGTTGTAATTAAAGCTGTGGGTGCGTGTCGCGAATATTTTGCCAGATTCGTTTCGCGTGTTTGTGGAGTATTATGTTGATGGGTTGAAGGTTTGCTCGGCGATGTAGTTCTACAGAGTTGTGGAAGTCTTGCCACTCTGAATTTGTTATGTATCTCGTGGCTCTATTCTGTACGCGTTGAAGTGTTGAGACAGATGATTGTGGGATTGTGTGTAGGGGAATGGCTGGATAGATGAGGGTGGATCTGACTAGGGCGATGTGGAGTTGACGTTTTACTGCTAGATTTAGGTGTTTGAATCTGTAAAGACGTGAGAGATTTTGATGTGCTATTGCTACTCGTTGTCTGGTGTGTGTTGCATATCCGGTTGTGCTGATTGTGAGTACTAAACTTTGCCTGAGTTAGTGTAAGGGTGTGGAGTGTTGTTGATGTACACTGTTGGATGTTTGCGGCGGCTGATGGCAATTATTTTGAATTTGTTTGTGTTGGTTTTGATTTTCCATTTTCGTTCGTAGTTGTTGATTTGGGCAATGACTCGTGACGTCAGTATGGCTGCCATGTTGTATGAGTGGTGTGCGGATACAATTTGTGTGATGTCGTCTGCGAAAGCTTTGTAGTCAGCGTTTTGTCTCGGTGGGGGAAGGTCGTGTGTGAAGCAGCTGTACAGCGTTGGGGAGAGGACTGCTCCTTGGGGGACTCCTGACTTGATGGAAAAGGGAGGGCCAGTGTGGTTTGCGATTCGTATGGCTGCGGTGCGGCTAGTGATGAAGCTAAACAAGATTTTTGTGAATAGTGGATGAATTTGTAGCTGTGACAGTTTGAATTTGAGTCCTGTGTGCCAAACTTTGTCGAAGGCCTTGCTTACATCTCGTAGAATGATGTCTGTTTTGTTTCTCTGTGTTTGTTTAATGTGGAGCGACTCGTGTAGCGCCTTATTTAATTGTTTGAGGTTCTAGAGCACTTATAGGGATGATCAGCCATAAAAGGCTACTATAAATGAAATAACTTAATCACGCACACGCTCATGCGCACACTGATTGAGAATAAAGAACTAAAAGAGCTGACGGAGAAGAAATGGAAAGAACAGAGAATTTACGCCGGGGACGCCTCGATTTGCCTCCCGCTAGGTTCCGCACAAGCCGGACCCGACCTCAGCACCGCATTCACCGTGAGAGACGACGCTCAACTGCGTAGCGCCGCAGGATTCACGAACACTGGTGGCCTAGAAGGCTCTAAGGTGACGCGAATACGTAGCAAACGTATCTCTAATGTATCTCAAAAGTATCTGTCGAGTCGGTCTAAGCCCCTCCTGCCCTTTCCTGGAAGCTACGGAAGCCTGAACACGACATTACAATTAATCTAAATACAACATTAAAACTGAACATATTACACATTTAATTTTGAAAATGAACTACACAATTTTAAATCAATGAAATTTTCTAACATTAAATTTGCCTACATGCAAAGGAAACTCCTGTGAGTTTAATGCAATGTCGCGTGACTTCTGTAACCCACGCGAAAAACTATCTCTGTGCTATAGGCAAAACCGCCATATTATAAAGCCTGCTGCATATCGACCTTCTTGTAATGTGGCATCATTATAATTAACCGCTTCCGAAAACAAGCAACCAGATAGGGTAAAAATACAAAAACCTTTTAGATTCAGCAGAAGAAACTATTTTCATGTGAAATATCACTATTTTAACCTGCTTGTGATGTGGTATTTTTGGTCGCCTAGTAGAATGCAAAAACATTGGCGAGAAAACATCAACTACTAGCTTTAATTGAAAGGCAGCAGCAGCACCGAGAAATCTCTTCAATGTGAAGTTAAATGCGATAACTTTCGAGAAAAACAATATCGAGTTATTTATTTGTGGTGTGAGTGAACTACGCTACAGGTTCTCTACTGTATCTCTGAAGTGGCTGGGCAATCAACAGCGAAACAACATATTGCATGATGTTGTAGTTTCCGCAATGATCTGTTTCATTCGATAGAAGAAAGCAGCGATCAAAAAAAAGAATGTTTATTATTATTACTTTGGAATTATTTTGTTTCGGCGTCCCCAAGGTTAGGAAAATGTTAGAAAAATCAGGCTGAGGAGAATATTGTGGGGCATGGGAACAATACGAGGTTAGTAGGGATACAGCAGTTTTTTTTTACTGAGAAGTTCCCTTTGGAAATAAACTTTTTTAATCTTCAATATTCGTCGTTGTTTATCAATATCCGTCGCACCTATTGCTGTGTTTAATTATTTCTCTGTGTACTCTATCAAATTCTCCGTTGCTGTTCATATCTCTTTCCTGGGGCTTAATTTCGAACTCATGGTCAGTCGTTCCAACTCTCAGAGAGATCCAAGTTCCGCGACGAAGGTGAGATAAACTCTTGGTCAAGTTTGTAGGTCACATAACACAGATCAGTGACATTTTCGTGGTTATCTCAAAAAATCGGAAATTTTTCTAAGCATGCGAATTATTGATTTATTCGTGTCATATTTCACCGAATCAATCGAGTTAATTTTTAAACTTGCGAGTGCAATAGTATAATGGCAGGCACCAATTTTCCACACTTTCACCTTAGCGGTGTATCTTGAATGTGTTTTTACCATGAACTCTGAATTGCATTCAGGACGAGTTTAAATGTAATTTTTGTTAATGTTTGTGCTGGCGATTGCCCTGTGCCATGCATGTAGCAGCGTTGATCGCATGTCATTTTATAATTTCGCTCGAGTTCACCGCATCATTCTACTTTGTAAATACTGTGATGAATAATTTTCTAAATGTGATTCCTCGTGTCTCCTCTAATAAATAGTAATATCATCCCATAGATTACAGATCTTTGTATTCATGATGGTTAGATTGCAACTTTTTTTTCTCTGTGTCTTTGTTTCTCTTTCTGTGCAAACGCTTCCTTTTGCGTTTTCCTCCCTTTCTTTTTTCTAAGGTCCCTTCAAATGGACGATGATCCTAAACGCATCGTCCAACCGCTCAAAAATCTAGCAACTTACTTCATCCGTCACTGGCTCGTTGTTTCCAAAATTACTTCACTTGATATTTATATTCATCAAACATAGCATTCAAATTTGGTTTTCAATGAGAACTCGTGAAAAAATGCCGTCATTGTCGCAACAAGACTAATTCTCGAATATCAGTCACAACATACCTAGGAGAACTTCTTTTCCAACTTCTCAACTCTACGAAATAGTTCAAGCTCTTCACGCGTTAAAATAAAAAGGAAATCAGTCTAAATTTTCTTACTTTCAGCAAAATGGAGCGCCTCTCCAATACTATCGCGATGCACGAGCTCACCTAGATGCTTTTCCAGACACATGGATTGAACGAAGGGTACCCTGCGCGTTCCCCAGACCTCACGCCCATGGACTTCTTTTTGTGGGGATATCTCAAAAACAAAGTTTATCGCACTAAACCAAGAACAATTGATGTATTGAAGTTGGAAACTTAAAAACAATGTCACGATATTCGTTTTGACTTGTTTTGTGATGTTTGTAAATCCTTTGATGCGCGTTATAAGCATTGTCTGGGAAAATATGGTCATAAATTTGAACAAATGCGAACATTATTCGAAGACATTTGAAAACATTTGTCTTCTGTATTCGAAGCCATTTCATTTCTCTCTATGGTCATATATGATGTTTTTCTCTTTATTCGAAGGGTGAGTACATTTTTGTGAGACACTCTACACATTAGGGTGGAGCATACTTTTCAACTTTCGAAACGTATGCTTTCACCCTCTAAAAAGAGTCCACTTTGCCTAAAAATGATTTCAAAATTTGAGGCAATTCGAAGAATATTTAGAGGTAGTTCAAGCATTTTCATTTTTAATGGGACCGTCTACCCTAAAATTGAACAAATTTAAAAAAAAACACGTGTATTAGTGATGACTATATGGTGTAACTGGCAACCCTACATAGTCTGTGTGTCAGACAGTGTGAAACAAGACAAGACAGCACCTGAGTGTGTTATGAGGCACGGCGGATACAGGAGGCAAAGAAGGAGAAGAGAGCTGAGGTGAATCAACCTAGGGAGAAAAAGAGGAAGTTATTGTCATTGATGGAGTGCGAGGCCTCTATTTCGAAAGCTGTGCTAACCTCAATCAGCAGCGGAAGTGACAGCCAACTACATAGAATCCACAGACAGTGTTGTTCAAGTTGTTTTCAAAGGAAACGCAAGGACGAGTGGGGGCTCACCGACAAGATCGCAGCTTCAAGTTTCGGTAACACGGCAGCTAACACTGGAACATGAGGAGGTGCTTGTGTATTCATTGAGCAGAAGCTAGGGTGGGACTTTCTTCCACTTTGCATCTCGACTTAATATAATGGAGCTTGTTTTTGCCTCTGCATTCAAAGCTTACATGAGTGTTTCACGCGGGCTCGCAATACTCCTATTCCAGAGATTCCAGGCTGATTGAGAAAGGATTGGTAAAACTACGTGTGATTCTGGGTTGACGGATGATGGGTTCTACCTCGTTTCTCAGCAGAAAGCTAGCGCATATTCACATTTGCCGCCAGCCAGTTAGTTAACATCTCATCAACCACGAGACGACTACGGAAGCTACAAGAGCTGACGATCTTGTTTATTGGAGCTGAACCTTCCCAAGGTGTTCACTTTCGTACCCCTGGCCCGTTGGATGACGAAAGCTATCAACTCCATCAAAGTTTGGCTATTCCGGAGTCAGTTGAAGTTGACAACAAGAAAAGAGAAGGCCTACGGGAGATGTACCGCTTTATTGTTCTCATCTGTGTGAACTTTGGTTCACTGCTTCTAGTGCTGTCAAAGCTCCTCGCCGCGACCTAAACCAGATGAAAGCTCTCCTGAACTACAGTGCCACAAATTCTGACATTTCTGCAGCCACTTCTGCGAAACAGAAATGCCACTCGTTGTATCTCTCGGATGAGAACGTCGGCTTATCGTTATTCGATGAAGAAACGAGTTTATCAGTAAAAAGGCGATTTTTGAAAATCAGGAAGAGAGATGAAGTAGGTGTAGATGAGAAGCCCAAAAAGCACTGCAACTACGATCTCGAGGCCATTGCTAAGAGCAATCTACATATTTTCATTCGCTTCGCCCTACACTATGCGCCTTTTTCAAAAGCTTAGTCTTCCAACGGATTTTCTGGACGCTGATCCATGATTCGCTGTGATAATTCAAAAACGATAATTTTTGACATTTTACCAGTAAAATGTCTCTAGAAAGTACAGGAGGTGTCAATAATTATATATTTCACAGTTCTTAAGCTCTTCCAGTTGTAAAGACGTCCCAGCACTAATCATGTTTACTTCCTGTTAACTCTGTTAAATACTCCCTCCGGTCGGAAATTGTTGGTCCATATCAGCGTTGAAGTTGATCGGAAATATTTACTTCAAAACAATTGTAAACCTTGTAGAGAGCATGCTTGCAAAACTACTGGTTGTAACAAAAGGATAAACATTCTGTAATTCAGTGCATGAAATTGTTAATGTTTATACATCAATGAATTATATTTTTAAGAAGAAAAATAACAAAAGACAAACTCTACTTTGTAATTAAATACATGCCAAATTTTCCTAACAGAGGGAGTAATTATTATTTTCACCGAACATTGTTCAACTAACTTTTAACATGAAACATATCGTGTAACATTTAACGTTTCGGATCCTCAGCAAAGCATGTGCCAATCTTTAAAAATTATTAAAAAATTATTTAGTCGAGTCGGAAAAACTTAAGAGACTAACCGTCCGTGTATCGCTTTCTAATTGCTTATGAAATAGCTGCTTTTGGGTCTATTTGTGTTCATCAATGCATTCGTAAGGCCTCCGCTAGACTCTGCCCGTTCACAACTGGACGTCCGCGTCACTTCACCGGCAATACATCATGCATTTGCGGCTGGCTATCTTTTAATTTGAAAAAGAAACCTTTCGGCCACGCACATTCGGGTTTGTCTTCTCTGAGCAACTTCAATAGTTGGTCAAAATCTGGGACGTAACAAAATACTATGTTTTTATTTACTAAGATAATTTCCCTTCATCTTTAAGATGTGAAACTTCTAGAGAAAGAATTTAATCGAACACAATAAATGAGTTTTTATTAATTGTAAATAAAACAATTAACAATGAACCTCTGAAAACAGGATTGCAAACGGTTATTCGTAACATAAATCTCAAGTTTTCAAACTGCCACAATTTAGAAATGTCAGTTTAATAGAACGACTTAAAACTATTTCCAGTAAAACGTCATGAATTGAAAAACAGAAAGAAAAAGATCGCACTCAGGGTTAAGATTTTTATTAGGGGGTTGAAAGCAGGTGAGCAATATAGCAATATAAGAAGTTAAATAACTTACCCATAGGCTTCTGAATGAAAATGAACATTTCTTCGCATAGGTCGTTCTCAACATCTGAAAATATTACCTGAGTTTGTGAGCAATTAGAAATAAGGAGTATTTTCTGCACGTAAAGGCTAAAAAACGAAAAACTAAAACTTGGAAACAAAAACTGATTAAGCTAACTACAAGAAAGAACAGGAGTAAATTTTTTTATGAAATGCGTTCTATTTGCAGAAAATAGGCAGATTGTGAATCATGAAAAGCGGTTTATCTTGTTATATAAACAACGATTTCAAGATACGCAAGTCTTCTGAACTGAAGACTGTGGTAATTTTTTAAAAATGTCTAGTTTTATTGGTGATCGTTTTTTCTGCTTGAATAGTTGGTAGGTTTGAGTGAGGTAGGTTTGAAAGGGTGTAGCCGGTGCTCAAACTTCTACTATAATATTCTGAAGTACGAACAGTGTGATTTGTTGAGCCCGTGCAATTCCCAAGCACAGCGTCCGCATGCTTATTGGTGTTAGACGAGAAAATCGTGCTTTGTCTTCATAGTTAAAAAAGAATGAAAACTAAATTCATTGCTTTGAACAATTTAAACGACATGTGAGTGAAACGACTACTTAAACATGAGTGACAGTAACTCTTTTTTGAGTTTTCGATTTGGGTACGAAAAACGAAAAAGTCTCTTGCAGTTTTTCACTGACCGTGATAAAACGATGGATACAGACGAGCTTCCGTTTGAGGAAAACCCTAATTAACGATCCTATAAGTCGGTTCTATTATAAGATCCAAAGTACAATAATTACAAGTGAAGAAACTTTAAAATGCGAAATCATCGTGAAGCGTAGGATAAAAGTTAGAACACACACAGTAAGCTCTAAGTAAAAGAATCAGAAATTTTGGAAATGAAAGACACAAAACTGAAATAATTGCTCACACTTGCTCACATTTGAGATAAACTGATACATCTGAATTTTTCTAACCCCAAAACCGTTGATATTTAAATGTTATCAGTAACCATTATACCAAACAAATAAATATATATCCTATCTTTCTTGAGAAGCGGGCACCAAACAAATATATAAATGAACATATGAAGAAATATATAAGTAAACTCACAACGGGTATTATTAGGTTAGATAAGAAGCCATAACTGCGCGAAGTTTTTGTTAGATATATTATTAGATTTGTTAGGCTGTCCTATTCGGCGCCAATTGTTAGATAATTCTTTAGGCTGGTCCTTCTTGGGAGCCAGTGATAGATTATTTAGGTGGGCGAGTCCTGTTCGGCCCGATTTGATGATTCTTTAGGCTGGTCCTTCTTGGGAGCCAGGGATAGATTATTTAGGTGTGCGAGTCCTGTTCAGCCCGATTTGATGATTCTTTAGGCTGGTCCTTCTTGGGAGCCAGGGATAGATTATTTAGGTGGGCGAGTCCTGTTCGGCCTGATTTGATCATTCTTTTGGCTGGTTCTTCTTGGGAGCCAGTATTCTTCTCGGGGAAGATAGTCCTCGGTTTATTTGCAGGAAACAATATTAGTTGCAAAGGATTTCAATAGCAGATAAGGAGGTTCCGAAATTCCAGAGAGCGGACCGTTTCTTTTAGTCGCTCTCTCGAATTTCGGACAAGCCGGATTAAGGGGGTTTGGGGAGTATCTATGATACTCGAATTAAATTTCGACGAACATGATTTACAAAGATACGAGAATATCCATGCTGGCGCGGGGCCTAACTGTTTCATTGATTCACCTCCATTCCTTATTAATCAAATTGATACATTCGTTTCTGCCAAGGCACTTGGCCTCCGTTCAAGAAGTAATTCTTGATTTCTTCAGGAATGTGTTGATCTTCTTGTGCCGGCCTACGTGGAATAGTTTACAGGTTAAGCATGGGTTAAGCAAGCCTAGGGTCTACCTGGAATTACATTTCGACATCCTCACTCAGACAGTCTTGGGGCTTCTCACCCTCCGTCTAAATGCAAGTGGGGAAGCTTGAGGGGGTGAGAGGGGTAGGGTGGGGGAAGTCACAAACAAAACAAACAAAATAAACAAACA
>JACJUY010002724.1:23942-77409 GCA_014220935.1 Platorchestia sp. MABIK
ATAAACTTTTTTTGAGAGATCGTTTGTTGACTGACGTTCTGGACGGTTCCATCTACTTCAAATTTGCCTCTGATGCGAGCAATAGTCCAGCGCGTTGGTAGCGGGTTTATGAATTCAGTTCTGAATCGTCTTCAATTGCGTTTTCCGTTTTCCAATAACATTTCAAGACAAACTTACTCTTTTTCAAGCTGAGTTGATTTCCCGCCATGCTGTGATGAATTAAACACATACAATTGAAAAAGAGAGCATGTTAGGGACAGTTAAAGTGTGGAAACATATTTTTGAGACACCCTGTAGACATGAAGTAATATAATTTTGTTGTCCAATCACTTTCAACCCCTTCTTAAGCGACTTTCTTGAAACTTAGGCTTCAGTTTCAGATGAGTTTTTTCCTTTGTTACAGCATTCTTGGGGCTAAGCTAAGTGACAACTGAGAGGGGCTCTGAATCGACGTGTAAATTGTCTGTGGCTATTTTAGAACATCATCATTTGTGCATCATCTTCGTACATCATCATTTGTACATCATCTTCTTACATCATCATTTGTATATCATCTTAGTACATCATCATTTGTACATCATCTTCGTACATCATCATTTAGACTAGTTTAGAAGTCACACTCTGAAAATTACAATTCAGCTAAAGACGAGTTAACTAGCCTCTACGAGCAGAGGGCTTAAATTACTTCGTTCTTGCTCAATGCTATGCTCTGCTCAAGTGTTGCTGATGTTTTAAAACACTGGACTGTCGGCAAAAGTTCCCTGTGAGAAGCAGTAATGGAGACTACATGTGAGTTTGTTTACCAAGATTGTATCGCGCTCGAAGTTTTATTAAGGAAAAGAAAAAGTTTCATTGAATTCCTTTTGAAACCCAGAAATACGTTAGTAGATAAGGAGACTAGCATAAAAAATTTCAAAATAAATGTTGACATACGAAAATATGTGTTAAAAAACGTGATATCTTATAAGCTTAGCAAAAAAATTGAAAAATGCTGCATGTGTAAAAATTCAAGCGATTGCATTTTCAATTCATTACCTATGGGTTTCGTTTGACTTCAAATTATTGCGCAACACGGTACCATAGATGAAAATAGAATATTATACTTCTACAGAATGTGGAAGTTTTTGACGAAGAGCATTCAGAAAAGTATACCGACTTTAAAAGCAGAGAATGTCCTTAACGCAAAAGTACGATTTGTTCATGAAAACTCATTATCGAAATGCTGCCCATTATTGCTGCTTTATTACGTTTATTACAGGGTGTGTAACGTATTTCAGGACACCAATATTTTTGTAATTTAAACTAACCCAATAATAAATAATGTATTTTTTATTTCAGAAGATCTCATGGCGGACACTACTACAACTAATGAAATAAAAAGACACGCTGTAATATTGTATACAGAAGCGAAATATCAATTTTGAAATCGTAAGGCTTGTAAAAGTCGCCAGACCTTTCGTTTGCTGAATGAAAACAGTGGAGATGAGTTGGACGCGAGCAAGAGAAAGCAGCACTGTCAACGCCCTGACTCACTCAGTACACCTGAATTTGTCAGAAGAGTGCATGATTTTCGGTGTTGTTAGCAGTGAAAGGCACATCATGCTTCTTCATTTTTTTCAACAGGGCTGAGAGTCAATGTAGATGCCTATGTCGAGACTCTTCAACCCATTGTTAAGCCTTGGATAGACAGCGTAGCCAATTGGAAGGGCCTATGTCTTCCAACAAGATTCGGCTCCATCCCACAAACCTCTCAAAACCCAGGATTGGATGGCCGAAAATTTTCATGATTAAATGATTAAATCACACCAAACTCATGGCTTCCTAACTCACCAGACCTTAATCCTTTGAATTATTACGTGTAGGGTGTCGTTGAAAAGGAAGTTAAGAAGCACCCTCATAACACCAAATCTTCTCTGAGGAAAGTAATACCACGAGCAATGGGGGACGTAAATAAAGACCACCAGATAAAAGCTTGCAATCGCTTTCGGACTCGAATTGAGTCGGTGATAGAAGCCGAAGGAGGATATGTAGAATAAAATGTAGGTTGACATTATGTTTATTTATTTGTTTTAAGAAGTTGTAAATTTCAGCTACCAACAGTTTCATTTTCTGTTTTTCTAAAAATGCGTAAGGTGTCCTCAGATACCTTACGCACCCTGTACATGCATCTAAGCGCGCTGCTACTTAATTTTAATTAAAATTTCATACTCTTCAGATTTTGGACGATAGTCGCCTTATGTTCTTGCGCATGTTTCAGAAGTTATCTGGGTGCTAATCATTCTTCCGAAAATTATCTAAAGCATTCAGAAGAGTTTATCAACAACCTTCTCTGTTGCGAATTTTATTAACAACTTCATTTTCGTTATCAATCATGTTGGCCTCGGAAAACTTAAAAGTCGCTTGCAAAAGAAATTTCAATCAAAATCGAATGCTTGGATGCAATATTTCTTTGAAGTAGTTTCCAATAAAATTGTAGCCATATCGCTACAAGTATGAGGGACGATAGAAAACGTTCAGGCTTCTTCACAGAAAAAGAAGTGAACGCTTACTCCTGCTCTTATATTGAAAATGTCTGTTGAAGTAGCGATCAAGATTACAGTCAACCAATGACTCGGAATTATATTCGTTGGGGAAGCAAAAATATAAGTCTCCGCGCTCACCTTGAATTCATTATTCCTTGAAATTCTTCAATTTCCTGCAATTTATAATTTATTCAGAAGTTTCTTTCTTGCTGAAAATAAAAAAGTAGATAAATGCGATTTTTTGTAATTTTTATCAAAGTTCGTAATTGTGCTTAACAGAATCTTATCGTTTTATACGAGGTACTCAGTTCGACCTGCAATGTTTTAAGAGAAAGCTCTCCAGTCTGTAACTTGTGTCTTCGTAAGCAAAACGTCAACTCATGTGAAACTTATTCAATTTACCGAAAATAGTTTTGTCTCTAATATATTTGTCAAGCACAAGCTTCCCTCTAAAGAATAATCCGTGAGGGTTTTAGTCAGAAATCCCCATGGAAAGTTAAGCTCATTTTGCACAATTAACCAAACACATCGTCATTTTGATCGCAATAGCCAACACGAAAGTTACAAATGCAAATTTTTAAATGCACGAAACTGCTCGCATGTTTTCTTCACTATTTGAGGCAAAATTTCTTGAAAAAGACGCGAAATATCACATAAAATGGAAAAAATCGTCGAATCCAAAATATCAAAACAGAACCGTATTAAACTCTGAATTCGTATGTGAGCAATAAAAATTAAACAATTTGGGCCATGACTTAGCGATGTGGAAAATATTTACTCCACACCGAAATCAAGCTCGAACCATGAAAAATGAATCAAAACTTGGTAGGAAAAGTTCAGAGCTAATGCATTTCAACATCGTTCACAAACCCTAACTTTCATGTCCGCTACACATAACGATTATCTCTAGAAAAATGTTCCTAGGAGTGGCAGTGCTGTTTATGCACTGATTTAAACAGAACGCGACACACGTTATATTTTGCTGAAACTGGCATAGCAATTCACGTGTCACTCAAGCAAGGTTCAAAAGCAATCACGAAGATTCCAGGATAACATGAAAATTTCAAAAGAAAGCGTTGAGAATTTCGATAAAAAGAATATATTTCAATGAGCAGAGGCTGAAGAGACACATTTGTGGGGCAGCGGTGTAGATACGAGGGCTTCTGTAGTATTGCCATCACTCCTAATGAGCAAAGTTGAGCGGCTTTCCCGCCAAAGGCGCTGCTCCAAACAAACTGGCATTTCCTAGACCGCGAGACTGAAATTGTAGTTTTTCGTGGTTTTCTATTGAAATTTAATGGAATGACCTTCAACTTTACCATTTCTATTCAACACGTCTGCTGGATTTTCCCGTCACAGATCTGGTAAAGAGACAACACAAAAGTAACTGATTTAAAATTCGACGTCTAGCAATCGAAACCTAAAATAATTTGAATGAAACCTAAGTAGTAGCTCGGCTGGGAACATTTGGCAAACGTAATTTTGCACTGCAAGAAATAATGGACAAGAATCGCCATTTGGAGCAGAGAGCAGAACCAATACACAAGGTAGTGACGCTATAAGAATTTTCACACTAAGTAATAACTAATTTTCCACGCAGCCTTCACTAGTACACTTTGATTAAATGTTGATTAAAAACGAAGGGGCATTCATAGAGGGAAGTCTTGTCAGGAGCACAACTGTGGTTTAGAAGGGAACCCATTACAGTCCGGTCGCTTCCTTCAGTGGCTTCTGTATATGCGGACTGAATGACGGCTTATTTCGCTTCAACTTGATGCTTTTAGATTCTGTAAATGGAAACTGAACGACGGCTTATTTCGCTTCAACTTGGCGCTTTTGGTTTTAGTAAATGCAGCCTAACTGACGGCTCATTCATTTTTCGTACAGCGAGTAATGAGAAGTAATATGTTTCGATGACTTTTCTGCTGGAAAATATTCACACAAATTTGTAGTTTTGTGTTTGCGGTCCACGAATGCATTCATTATACGTGATGTGATCCAACGTTTACAATGGGCCGGTCTCTAATTTGACCTAAATATAAACCAGATGTAACTCAATTCATAGTCTGATCGGAAGGGAAAATAACATGAAGCTTCACTACTACAGTCGCGCATTCCCACTGTTGTTGCTGATTAGGAAAAAAAACAACTCCGGATTGAAACTCCACTTTAAACATCCACCTCCTGAGATTCCGACACAAGCAAACTACGAACACTCAATTTCCATTCAATGAACTTAGCGGATAGCTTGAAAGTTACTGAGTGCATTTTTTACGGAATTTTAAATTATTTGTGTGAATGCTTTGAATTTTTATTTAAATTCAGTTTCATATCTAGAGGCCTTCATCAAAATTCAAGGTTTGATGAATCTATTTAATACTTATAAATTCACAAGACTAAACACGACACACGGAAATTTATGTCACACAAAACCCACATCGCAAGCTGCTTTCTGTCTCACTAAACATAAACCACGAACATCTCTGTCTCACTAAACACGAATCACGAACATCTCTGTCTCACTGAATACGAATCACGAACTCCTTTGCCTCAGAAAACATCAACTACGAAAATCTTTGCCTCTCTAAACACGAATCACGAACATCTCTGTCTCACTGAATACGAATCACGAACTCCTTTGCCTCAGAAAACATCAACTACGAAAATCTTTGCCTCACTAAACACGAATCACGAACATTTCTTCCTCACTAAACACGAATCACAGATATTTTTGTTGCTCGATCCACTCAAATTTTTCGGCATCTTGGAACGAAATTAGTAATACAAGGCAGAACGAAACATACTCTGAACTCGCCGAAGTTCAGAACTCCGTCTCGCTCTAAGAGATGGCTCAAGTGCCTCTGGGACTTGAAACTGTTCTTCTCGAGTGGATGCATGCAGACTAAAACTTCAACCATCATGCATTCATACGCGTTCAAGATTTTATTATTATTTCCGAGAATTCGAATATCTTTGACAGCGAAAATTTTGAGAGACGAGCGCTTCTAGGAGTTGTTGTTTTGTTGCAGTACTGAAGTAAAGCTGCAAAGCTCTGAAGCGTCTCTCGAGCTCTAATGCGGGCATGGTAGCATGCTTCAATCACGCGTATCTCGATCTTCTCCTTTCTTTACTTCTACTTTCGCTTCTTAAAACAAGCTCCTCTTTGCTGGCTCTGTTGTTATTTCTTACCTAAAAGAGATAAGTTGGGAATTTGAAAAATGTGATGTGATGGGATTTGTACAAAAAGAAAAACATCCCGTTTGCTGACTGCGTCTGGCTCTCAGTGCGGCTTGCTGTTGATGGCAGCGGTGCTGTAGGGTCACTCACGGAGTGGTATGATACTCATACATTCACATCGCTTACTCGACATGCAAATCGTTTTAAATTCTGCTTTAATAAGCTAAATTCAGAGCTGGAGATATCTTCCTTAGCTCATTTTCGGTAAAACCCGTAGTGGTGCTCCTGGTGCACGTGAACAAGCATTGCCAGATCATTGTAGTGACTGCCTCAGGAGGGCAGTTCAATGAGGAAATAGATAGCATTACTTTGCTGCTGTCAGCCGTTCCTACGTAGATGTCGGTCCCCCCTCTCGCCTTACAGGCGCTGAAGTCTCGTTTGTGCAGGAGTCTCGTCCAGCCATACCTGTATTGAAGTCTCGTGCAACAATACTTGTGCTCGAGACACCTCACGTCCTGGCAGAGCTCGAATCACGACTCACCCTTTTTTTTATTGAGATTCCTTTCGTCTATCTATACCGAAAGGGTTTGTTGACTCCCTCCAAAAAGCAAAAGCTCAGTTTCGCTCCCACTTATCGAGTTTATTGTATTTAGGGTAAATTTTTCGATTTGCGACCGATGACTCAGTGGGGCTCCTAGCCGGAGAGTGAGGTATGCTAGCGCAGGCGCTCACGAAATTTACCGGCCATGATTTTCCCTGTTCCCTTCACAACGTTTTGCTGATGCACGAAGTCCATCATTACTATCGTGTATTCATTTTGAATTTTTATTTAGGTGACGGAATATATTAAAGGTTAGATAAATATATTATCAAAGTTTTATATTATTAAATATTAAAGTTTAGATAAATATTAAATATTATTGGGTATGATGTCATTCATCTGAGTTTTCCCAGCTTTGTTAATGATGATGGGCTAGAGCAGTGGCGTCCTGCTGCAGCGTTTCAAGCAGACGATTTGAGTCGCAGCTCCTACACCTTCCTGCAGGGCTGCTCCTTCACCTCCATGTTCTGGTCTGACCAAATCCCGGAGCAGATGCAAACCAGCCCTAACTATAGACTGTCTGCTACTCTGCATATAGACGAACGATTTATCATATTGGCTTCGCCAGTACTTTTCTATTTGGCTCGGCCGCACAACTTTTTACATATGAGCGCTTTTTTAATCGACCTGTATTTCATCAGCAACAGGTAGGCACAGGCATAGCGTCTCACGTGCGCACACGCCTGGATCGACATGCAACTCGTTTTAAATTTCGCATTGACCAACTAAGTTCAGAGCTGGAGGTATCTTCTTTAGCTCAGTTGAGGTAAAACACTCAAATGGCGGTGTTTGTGATGTTGTTGCTATGTTTACTCGAGCTGCTACTGCACAAAGCTCAGATCGAGGGATAAGGCTTGTTTTGGCCATGATTACAGTTGGGCCTTTGACTCGACACAAGAAGCGTATTGATCATGCTCGCTGTGGCAGGCCTCTCGCTCTCAGGAATGCAACGTAATTCACTCGCTCGTATAACCAACAAACCGAACCTATTGGGAGAAATTAGCATAATTTGCACGCTGAGCATGCCCAAAAGACTGTGATTCCTCAGTGCTAATGGTGATAGATACTTAAAAGTTATATGCCTTCTGGCAGTTGTCATTCGTCTAAAGTTGTGGTTGAATTTTCTGATTTGATTCGAAAGTGGGCTTTTTATGTATACAAAAGATGAAAACAATGATTTTGAGGTCTTGTTTATTTTACACGAGTGTTTTCGTTTTGTTGACTTTATTTGCAGAGATGGTGTCTCATGCTCAGAAAATCTCTAATGAATTTTTAGAAATTTTTTTCGAGCAATGATCCTTGTCTTTATTTCTACGACAATGTTTAGTACTTTCAACTGTATGAAAAATTCCCGTAGAGAAGTTATAACTTCATGTCGATCTCCACAGTCTAATTTGACCCTTGCCACAAATTTCCTTCTTTCAAGTTATCGAGATTTCTCTCAAGATATATTAATAAAATGACTGTACTTCCAGCAATTTTTGCCTTGCTTTTCATTTTAAGGATCAGAGCGTTAATGCGGATGTAATTTTACACATCGAAGAGAACTGAATCTTTTTTGTGTCGAACTTATTCTGAAAAAAAAAGATTGGGATTTTGGAGGTGATGCTTCGGTTTTAAGTCACGCCGCTCAGAGGTACCGGCAGCCAAGCTCGGAGGTCAAGTGGCGCAGCTCGTCTTTAACTCCGCGTACGTCCGAGTACATCATGCGGGTGGACTGCACGACCGGGGATTTGTGTTGTTTGTGAAAAAGCGTCGCTTATATGCGCTGAAAATTTGATTGTTGCAATCGATATGCGTAGCGCAAATAAAAAAAAAAGAGTCTTGTGTTTTCTGTAAAATATAATTGTTGGTGTCGAGACTCGTGTTGTCAGTGAAAAAGCGTCGTTTATATTCTCTGAAAATTTGATCGTTGGAATTGATATGCTTTCCGTAAATGAAAAAAACGTCGTATGTGTTCTTTGAAAATTGAATTGTTGGAATCGACATTCGTGTCGTAAATAAAAAGAGTGGGTTATGTTCTCTGAAAATTTTTTTGTTAGAATCTATATTCATGTCGTAAATGAAAAAGAGTAATTTTTTCTCAAAATTTTAATTGGTGGCTTCGATGTTCATATCGTAAATAAAAAAACCTCGTTTACATGTTGTAAAGATTCCGTTGTTGGAATTGAAGTTCACGCCGTGTGCGTCGTTAGCATTAAACATTTAATTGTGGGCACACAATTATTACGACAATATGTTAGGTGCATCGAGCAAGGATTGAGTTGCAAAAAATAATCCCTCATGCTCGTACATAGGTTTTACATTCCGTTATTTTGTTCTCACGCTTGAATCAGGTGATAAATAATAGAATAAAGTCGGAAACGAATTATCCCGCTACAATAATTTACTTAATTTACATTTGTATTTGTATACATACATATTCATATGTTGCATGTCTGCAACATTTCCAATCATTCATAGCTATTTGAATGGTATCCTGGATACCAATCAAATGATGCAATAACCTGACATCAGCTCACTTCTGTTTACGAGCAAAAGATACTGCAGCATTGATAATTGAATGTATTCTTTAATAAAATGCAACTATACATACACACATACATATACCAGGCCTCTCCTCCCTATGGGAGGGTAGCCAACAGCAAGCCACAATCAACACCCTTAGTCACTAGGATGCGAGAGAGGCAGCACTGGCCGCACCAGAACTGCCAGGATCAGCAGCAGCCCAGCACAACCACCTTCCACAGTCAGGCCCGACAGCCATTGCTGGTTTACCCCGACCGCTTCATTGAGTGCAGCCCCTCCTCCCGCACAGGACAGGTCAACCCCATCACACGCGGGCAAGCTCCCAGTACCGCGTCAAAAATAAAATTACCTTCCTATCCACTGCCCCCACCCACTTCTGTCCGCAGTCATCCCTCTCGACACATCCACAGTCAGACCCCTTTCATACAAAGCACGCTTCACCCCATCCATCCAACACATCCGTGGTCTACCTCGCACTCTAATACCACTCACTTCCGACATATAAATCTTTTTCACCAGCCGCTCAACATTCATTCTTTCAACATGCCCAAACCATCCAAGCACTCTTTCATCCAGTCGCCTGCTCAGCTTTTTGATAACCCCCGTCTGCCCCCTAACCAACTCATTCCTCATCCTATCTCTTCTTGTCACTCCATACATGCTCCTCAAACACTTCATCTCAAACACATCCATCCTCCTCCTCTCAGCTACTCTCAAACCCCAGGACTCTGCTCCATACAACAAAACTGGCACAATCAAACTTTCATACAGTCCCCTCTTAGCATTCATACTCAAACTCCTGCATTCAAAAACTTTCCTCATTGCACCCAATGTCTTACAGCCTTCACTCACTCGATGTCTCACTTCTACTTCTAAATGCAACTATAGATAGGAAAAAATTTAGCAAAAAGAAAAAAAATCTTTGGCTAACAATCTTACGTCATAATACCGTTTGTTTATTCATGTAATTATACATTTATTTGGCGTCCGCTTCTTCGTCTCTCTGTCACGCTCTTAAATATACTTAATGACCGTATCTGTGATATGAGTTTCACCAGTGTACAAGGAGAAGAAAGTTTCAATTTCGGGTTCTATAAAGATGGATATATTTGTTTGTCATCCCCTCTGAAAGAATCATTTAAGAAAACTATCTTACACCGTAATTTTTGACAGGCCGTGTACGCTAGTACTTTATAAGCACTAAGAGTTCATTGGATGTTTTTTGTTTCGTTTCGTTATTGAGTGAAACATCCAAGACTCGTTCCTCTGAAATTCAGGTCTGAAAAGATTTAGTCATGAGTCAGATACGTGTGATCCCAATGCTATGCGACTGTTCTTTTTCAAGGACTCTTAATCATTCGATATAGTTGAGTATCTTATAAGGAGGTCATCGTAGGGATTAAATATTTCTCTAAAGAAATCCGAATTTGCCAATTCAATAAGAAATTAATTCATGAACAAAATAGGTCTTTCTTTATGAGTTGCTGAGGATGCTTCTATGCCTGCAGTAATATAAATTTACTCATGAACAAATGAGCTCTCTTCTGCAAAAAGAATTGATACATTATTTTCGTACTTCATATTCTACAAAGAATATAATGTACGTCCGAACTTCAGCTACTATATTCTATTTTTAAGCTAACACTGATGACCTGTTATATCGAAGAGGAAATTTCCTGTTTATATTGTATGCGAGTCCAACTTTCTATCCTCAAATCCTGTGGGATAATTATTTTTTATCGGTGGTTCGCGCATAAAATGACGAACAATCTTTTGAGAAGAACATTTCTCGGAAATTTTACACTAATTGGGAATTTTTTACGGTAAGCACTTTTTCGATATTGAACTGTTGAAGGTAAACGCGTAAACACAAGTTTTTATAGTTAGTTTGAGTCTAAAATAATGAGAGTTAATGCAACACTGAATATCTTTTGGAAAAAATGTTTCCCTTCAACTTGATACTCGAAATTTTTTTCTAAGGTAAGCTCTTTTTCGATTCTGAACTATGGAGGCTAAACGCGTTAGGTTTAATACCTAATTAACCCTTATTTATTCGTGCTGAAGTGCAGCGAAATCTGTTTAGGCATCGTGGCCGCGCTCTGAGCGTCCCTTGCGTGAGGGTTAGACCATGCCAATCCTGGCATGATGGATTGCATGCCCTGTCACTGGCATGATGGATTCATATCACTGGAATGATGGATTACATGCCTTGTCACTGGCATGATGTATTACCTACCTTGTCACTGGCATGATGGATTACCTACCTTGTCACTGGCATGATGGATTACCTACCATGTCACTGGCATGATGAATTACCTCCCATATCACCGGTATGATGGATTGCTTACCATGTCACTGGCATGATGAATTGCTAACTTTGCCCCTGGTATGAAGAATTATCCTCATGCCAATCACGGAACTAAGTTTGCACTCATACCCTGAGGCCTCTAACATGATGGATTAATTATCATGAACCCCACCAAATTACGAAAAAGTCGTCAGCGACGCAATGGTATTAATTATACGATGGTGATATGAGGGAATGTCCCCATGTACTGCGCTCATCTGACTTGCTTATTCGTAATAATTAGAAGAGGCGACAACGTTACTTCATCAACGCGCAAATGGTACGTCATCAGCATCAATACTGCAAGGTTTACAAGACAGGATTCATGTTCTACTCACGAATTGAGTTTTATGTGCTTGCGTCATATTTGGACTACATTTCTTAAAATAAGCTGCAATATGTTATTCCCTGCGAGAGAGAAGCGATATGGCGTGACACGTTTCCCCTGAATTATTTTACAGAGTGTGTATCCAAATAAAGAACAAATATTTTTCGCTTCTGATATGGATAACATTTCATGCCATTATATTATCTACGTAAATAAGCTATTTTACCCCAATAACAAGTACAGGCTGCATTTGATTCCCCTGTACGAAATAAAAGCTGTATTTCACACGCTTTTATTGAGCCTTTACCGCCAAAATTTATGAACTCGTGTTACCATTATCACCCCCACCGTCATTAGACTGGCGCTGGCATCAGGATGTCCCCGACACCACAATGAAAAGTAACTGCTACTCGGCAGCGAACTTCAAAGAACACATTAGGGGAGAAATTGAACGAGAAATACAATATATTAAGGCCATTTCGAAAGAGGACTGTGTAGTTCTCATGGACGTTACGAGATAAACACGAGCTCTGTATCATATGTCCTTATTAAATACTGAGTACTTTTTAGTGGCGTATGTCATTCGCTGGCTGCATTTCGTCGGCCCGCATCAAACGCAGCTTGAATGATTTAATGGGGATTTAATTTCAGAGACTTTGATCTAATAATAACTCATTGTATTTCATTTACCTAAACAAACACGGATTTTAATTTGGAGACACCGATCAAATACTCATTGCGCTTCATTTGCCCAAAACCAATAAGGATTGAGAGCAAATAGTAACTTATACATTACTTATTTCACGAATTTTGTGTTTGAAATTCCAACATCATTCCATACTAACTTGTGGACTTCAAACTACATGGCTCGGTTGTAGCCCACACTCTCAGTTGAATATAGTTTTACCAATCTCCATCCAGGTTTTCGTTTCCTATCTTCACTCATTTTTCTTGAATGAAACGAATGCGAGATCGTTCTAAGAGTCTGAAATTTGGCAACGTATTCGGATTGCTTGATAGCTGTGGTGACTACGTAAAAACTTGGCCGTAAATTCCGACACTGAAGAGCTTTCCTGCTGAATATTTCTTGGTGTGGTTGTCTGCGATGTTTGCAATTTGGCTGAAGGATTTGTTTCGTAATGCTGTGGAATACGCAAGTTTTTGAAACTCTAAGATTTCCATGAATTCAGTATAATTTTAAAAAGTATTTTGTCAATTATAACAGATTTTAGATAAAACCATCGTTTTTACAAGAGCAGTGCAAGGGTGTCTGCAAGCATTTCAAACTCGAAACCGCGCAAAATAAGTTTTGTATTATTATGCACATGTTTCATCAATCTCTGGCGCATGAGCAAAGCTTATGTCCGTTTGTAATCACTATGTGCAAATTTCATTAATACCTGACGGAAGATGAAAGCTAATGTTCATATATTATTATTATATACCTGTATCACCAATGGCTGGAGGCTCAAGTTTCTACATCGTTATTATGAGCACATATTAATAATATCCGCCGGATGAGAAAGGCTTTCGTGCGCACATCATTAAAACCTGGTTGGCGAGAACAACTTGCCATTCCTGAGGAAAGGGAATTTTCCCGAGGGATGAGAGAATTTATTTGAAGCATTTTCCGTGAGAACTTTTTCACTCATGGACGCAAAACTTTGCATAAACTCTCAAGAGTTTCTCAAGTTGAAATGGTGCCCTGGAGGCGACAAAAGTTCTGCCGTGTAGCAGCAACATCGCCGCAATATTTCCACATAACTCACTTGGCCGCAAGGGAAGCGCGACTTGTGATGAAATTATCCCTTACTTCAAAAGTCATTTTCATTTTGGAGGCGTCATCGCCACATTTTGAAGGTTTCATTCGCAATTTGGTTTAATTGAATTTTTTTTCTGTGTTTTGAAATGTATGTATGTAAATATATATAAAATATCTATATCAAGTATTGGAGTGGCGTGTAAAATGATGGGCTTCTAATGGTGGAATATTCATTGATGACTAAAAGTGAATAAAAAAGAAGTAAAAAAAAAAGGAAAAACTCGAAGCATTCATGATTGCATATACCGGGTCTTTTTTCGTAAGGGCAAAATTATCCCGTTGGTAGAAAAACTCAAAACAAATCATTTTTTATTAATGATAAACAACCCGAAACTTCTTAGTTTTCGAGTTATAAGAACCTAAAGTAGGGACTACGTGCGCACCAATGTTAGCGCCGGTCTTGATAGTTCCGACCCCACTAAAGCACGTCTTTGTTATTTTTACAATAAAACCTGCAAGCATTTTACAGTTACGAAAAATTTTTGCAGTTTGAATGTTCGTTAGAAAATCAACACTTAGCCATCAATGATAAACTTTAGTAGTTATTTCATCAAATTAATAAAAGCCTCATTTTTACAATTTGTAAGAAACATATCGTCAGAGGTATTGTATGGAATTAATAACGAACCATAAATTAATGATCAACTTTTATTTAACGAACTAGTCTTACATAACAGAAGGTGTTGAAAATGGCCTCCATTAACCTCGACGCACTTAGAACATCTATCATAAAGTGAGCGCTATTATGGCAAACATAATTAAATGCTTAATTAATAGCTTGAAACTGCAAACATTTTTCCTAACCGTAAAATGCGTGCAGTTTTTATGGTAAAAATAACAAAAACCTGCTTTGGTGGGTCGGAACTATCAAGACTAGCGCTAACATTGGCGCGCACGTAGTGTCCTACTTTAAATTTTAAAGTTTCTTCAAGTCCTTATAACTTGAAAACTATGGAGTTCTTTGGCATTTTATCATTCCTGCGAAAAATTTATTTAAAGTTAGTTCATCTATGGTTGAAATTTGCCAGCACGAAATAATTTACAGCCCAAGATTTAATGAATAGTTCAAATAAATATTTTGCAGTGGCTTGTTCCTAGGAATACATAATAAGCACAGGAATAAATTGAAATGCTGTTCATTCAGCACCGATGAAAATAAATAGAATATCACTCAGAAATGCACACGCACAAAATCGTACTTTACTAACTACATACATTAAAACGTCACCGGAAGAATCCTTTCACGATTACAGCATAGCCGTTGCGAACTAGATCATGCTAATTTTGATTTTTTTAAATATCATCACATTTTTCTAAGAATTGTTGCTCAGCATAACTTACTGGATACAACAATGCGCCATCATGAGAGTTAGCAGTGCTGATATTGATTGAAAGTCGAGGGTGCCACAATCTGTTCCCCGTTGTCTAATTTTAATGTGACAAAATGTAAAAATTAGTTGGAAAATACGTCATTGTCGTTGACATTCGAATGTTCCTATCGACAAAACTCGTGCCCTATAATAAAGACTCTTGCATTGTTGCCACATCGATATATTGGAGAAGATTTCAGATTTTATTGCACAGATATTGCAGCTTCAGGATGAGGTGTAGGAGCTTTCTTATTTGGGCTATATTCTGCTGGCATAGATTGCATGGCTGGAAAGGCAGAACTTGAAATAAAAATGGAAAACACAGAAACAATAAAGAAGGGAAAAATAAAAGGAATTCAGTGCTGTAGTTTATTGAATATTAAGTTTAACATTTTTATCGATTGATATGAGAATTCTAAATACGCATAGAGAAAAGCATTCATTTTGAATACAATTAAATGGATACACACCAGCCGTTTTTGTCTTCAATTAATTACGAAACCGTTTTTAAAAATGACATCATACAGTCCAAGAAAGATTTGAAAAACTTAGCTTCTTTTGTCGAAACCTTTATGTATCCTAATTGAAGTCAGTGAAGCACCAACGTAGCATTGGTCCTATGCCACAAGCACGATGTAGCAAAGGATGAACAGTAACACCGGCCAGTCACTGCACCAATTCTGTCAGCGTACTCCTCTGAGCAGCTCTACACTGCAGCGAAAATTTTTGAAACAATTTGATAATAGTGGAGCATGTCTTTCAGAAGTGCTCGAGCAGCTTTCACTTCAGTGAGCTGCTACTTGCCACCATCAGCTCTCTGGAATCAGAACTACTTGGAGTAGATCACAAACTTCACTTTTTGTGATGTACTCAACAAAGCACTTTGAGTCTTGGTGCTGATTTCTAACCTGCAAGAAACTAAAATTGAATCGTCGAGAGGACTTTCTTTATTTGGCCATTCACGAAAATCAGGTGCGATTTATTAAAATGTTATTTATACACCAAAAATTTATTGCGTTTTCAACAGTTAAGAGAATGAGATCCAATTTAATTTTCCCAATTTTTCGTGATTAAACGGTTTAATTTGAGCACTTCATTTTCCTCAGCCTGCTACAATCTATTTCCACTCCCTTGCGAGTAAAATACGTTGTTGAATGAATAATGAACTGCTCTACTTCTGGAGAATGGAATTGAATGTCTCATATTTTAGAGTCTGCCCTGCTTGACCCACTTAGGTATAAAGCTTTATCGATCCCGACTTGAAGCTTAAAAGGACATTCAAGATGCACTCGGAGTGTTCTTGAGGATGATGTTTCTAATGGTTTTAAGAACTTGTAGGATTTCTTAACGACGAAGATAAGACCAGTATTTACTGACTCACTGGTTCTGATAGCTAGGGACGTTAGCGAGCACAATGCAGTTCAATAATTTCCTAAATCAAATTCAAGTACGCTTGTCAAGTACTGCAGGTTTATTTAACCATAAAATTCTTCAGAAATGATCAACAGTCGTTTCTATTCAAAGTTAGGAAACGAAAAAAATGCAGATCCTTCAAACAAAATTATTTAACCCATTTCATTCGTTCTATTAGTGAAACACTGAAGAAATGAAGAATCGAGTCATATAAATTTGGAATTTGTATCCCCTAACTGATAATTGCATGAGAGACAGCAGACGATAGCTGATCAGAAAAAGAAAAGTTTCGTGTCAAAATGCTCTTACTTTCTTCTCAAATCGATATGAAAAGTGGACTTTGCAAAGCCACGTGGGAGATCGAGTAAAACGTGCAAGTAGCTACTTTTGTTTCAAGTAGAGATGTAGAATATCATTTTGTTTGGCTATTTACAGCTCAACAATTTTAAGGATCGATTTTTATCGAACATGAATGACTCCTTAACTCAACCGTCATCAGTCTTATTAGCATGCTGTTACAGAAGCGTTGATACCAGGGCATACAAAACATCAAAATGAGCCCCTCAAAACTATTGATAATCAGACAAAGCTGTATTACGGGTTCTCTTTTCGGATACAAGACTTAGAAAACGTATTTTCATCAATTTTTTGATAAAATGCACCACCGCATTTTTCTCAGCATTGCTCAAAGAGGGCTGATCAGCACTAGTACACAAAGTATATTTCCTAAAACCCAAAATTCCAATTTTTAAGCTTGGCATAAAAATATCGGAGAGTTCACCTTCTCGTTGTGACTTCCATGGAAAACCGAAGCTGCTTGGTTCGATAACATTTAGCTGGATTGCTTTAATTCCCTGTGGTGTTATTTGCCAGGAGGCAATGCCATAAGGAAGCGATGTTACGGCTACTCGCATTATGGCCGCACGCTAGAAGTCAGGGCACGTCACGCTTCCTCATTTCCCACGCACTTCACTAATTGCGCGTACAAATGGGGACTTACAGCCAGCCAATTTTGTTGGGGTCGGAGTGTATGAAGCAGCCTGTAATTAACCCTCTCAGGGGTGCTATTTTTAAACTGAGTATTGCCATTACCATGCTTTAAACGTATGATTTTTAAACAGAAGACTGTCATACCCAAGCTTTATGGGCCCGATTTTAAAGCAAAGCATTGTCATTACCATGCTTTAAACGCACGGTTTTTAAACAGAATCCACCAATACCATGTTTTAAAGGAACGATTCTTGAACAGAACATTGTCATTACCATGTTTTAAACGCACGATTCTTAAACAGAACATTGCCATTACCATGCTGCGAAGCACGATTTTCAAACAGAACAATGTTATTACCATGCTTTATAGGCACGATGTTTTAAACAGAACATTGCCATTACCACGCTTAATAGGCGTAATTTTTAGACACAGCTATGTCATTACCAAGCTTTATATGCACCATTTTTGAACAGAGCATTACTATTGCCATGCATTATGAACATGGCTTTGACAAACATTACCAAACCACCACATAAACACCAATCCGTTGTGTTACGCTACGAAATTCATGAGGTTGCTTAACAGAATTATGAGGTAACCCTTCACACGCCTTCCAATTTCGTGAAGATTTGTGAATATTCGGTTTGTATAACGAAAGTCAAGTGACCAGTTGTTTGAAAAATATAAGAAAAATTGAAAATCACTCCTAAAGATTCCAGAATTCTAAGTACCTTAATTGAACACAAAATTAGCACTGGAGATAATAGAATGTCTCCCTGCAAGACTGTAGAGTGGAGTACGGGCTATGCCTAGTTCCTCAGCTGAAGACTGCATTTTCTCTAAATTGAGGAACATGTCTGAGCCAGTTTTAATTAAAAAGATGTGTGGGGAATAATTACCGAATAGGATTAATATTTTAAAATACAGAACTGCCATTGGTATACAGAGATTTTAATATCTCGAGCAAGCAATGTGATTGCTTCTGAAGTCGTGAGTGCCATCCTAATAATTGAAACTGTATCTACAATAAAGTAGAAGCTAATTTTCGGCAATACCAGATAAGAGCAACAAAAAACTCACCGGTATTTGCTCTTGTCTCTCCGGAAATGATAAGGAACGGAAGCAAACGAAGACTTCAACTTATCACGGCAATAGTGAACACTTGAGGAAAAATACCACAAAAGTTACAGAGAAAATAACATGAAAACGACATCTGGCAATGAAAATAACGAGAAACTATCGGGGAATGTGATAAGAAACATGAGCTTAAAATATTTGAACGACCACCAGCTGAAGAAATTAGAAAACAAATTAATGGAAAATTAGTCGTTGAAAAATGAACTATGAGGATAAGAAATGAAATAAAAAAAGAACGATAATAACCATTTGAAAACTGGTTAGAGAGACGTGAAAAAATTACCTGCATTGTCGATGAAGCACCGGTAAAAAATAAGCACAATATAGCTAGAGGTTCCCAATTTCCGTCCTGCTGGCAACTTGGAAGCCTTGGGCGCGGCTGAGGTCGTCGGCTGCCTGCGTCGCACCGCATAGTTTTGGTCGATGTTAGATTTCCACGGCAAAGGAAACTTTACCAGCGAAGTTTAAGGCTTGAATCTTTTGCCTCGCATGGATAGATAAGCCCTGTTTTTCTAACTTTTCAATGGATTACGTACTGCGAGTAATTTGTCGAAATACAGCTTTGATATCGTTGCTGTCTTTTACAGCGACGTTATGGAAGTCGGCCTGCCAAAAAAATGTTAACGTTGATTATTTTAGATATAATGTTTATTCAGTACCTTGATACCCTGATTTTGTGTGAAAATATCTTTGCCCTGGTGTTGCACACCAACGGTTATTATTAATGGAAAATTGTCATTCATATTTTGTGACGGTGGGTGTGGGAAAATGTTTAAATTTGATTTTAAAATAGCCTGAAATTCCCTAGTAGTTTTTCAAAAAAAGCGGAATTATGCAGGATTTAAATTGAGTATGGTAACATCGAAATGAGATATCATAATGATAAAATTGAATGAGGAGCTAATTTATTGGTGGATGGAAATGAATCATATCCATCAATGAATTTGGGATTCTTACGTGGTTGCTCACACAATATCTTTGCCGATGAGGCAGTACGTATCCAAAATTTCTGCTTGGCTTTCAATTTAGCGAAAGTGTGTTGTAATGAATGTTTTATTTGCAATGATGGAGTGGAAATGCTAGCATTTCTAGTACACGGATAGGTTCAATTAGTGTTACTTTTTGCAAATGTTCTCGTCTGAAGAGTAACATTTTGAACATATGTTTCTCCCTACCTTATGAGAGCGTACTTTATAGGCAAGTGCTTTAATTGCGTAGAGAAAAGATAGTGGAAATATGTTATCGCCTCGGGCAGAGATTTAAATTTTTATTCAAGAACGCGTTATCAAAACATAGAAGACAAATCAAACACTGACCAAAGTTTTCTGTGAGAGCTACCGTAGTTTAGCAAGAAGTCTTTGCTAGGACTATAAGCTCAAATTTTGAAATTCGTTTGACGAATTCCAATTTTGAAAATCGTTTGACGAATTCAAATTTTGAAATTCATTAAATGAACTAAAATTTTGATATCCGGTATATGATCTCAAATTTTGATATTCGTTAAATGAACTCAAACTTTGAAATTCGCTTAATGAACTAAAACTTTGAAATTCGCTTAATGAACTAAAATTTAAAAATTCGTTACATGAACTAACATTTTGAGATTTGTCCTGGTTGGCGTGCTGGCAAGAGCAGGTCTGAAATCGAGCTCACTTTGCGCACACTCCCGACACTCACACAAGACGCTGCTGCGACTTCCTCTCTAGGGACAGCGGCCGAAACTCGAGCGTGAGATCGAATATCGGACGCGTCGAAGTCCGACCGCTCCTACTTCTCCTTCTCCTCATTCTTCTTTTCTCTCTTCCTGCACTGAATATTGCTTTCTGGGTTAGATTCAGAAGCTCTGTTATCTCTTTCTTCCTGTGTTTATTTTTTGTTGCTCATCATTTTCGTCTGTTTATAAGGCAGTCCTCTGATGAATTGATTGCAATAGCATGGGGTGACCTAGAACAAATCATTTCTCTTCAATTTGAATATTTTGGCTCCTCAATTTTTTCAATATCCTCGATGTTGAGCTCTTTTTTCATGCTAAATTTCCTTCAGTGAATGGTTTTATTTCAAAAGAGATATCCACGTTCAATCGTATTAAAATTTGATTCTTTTTTCTTTCAGAGAATACAGCATTTTGGTGTTGAATCTTAGTACTTCGAATGCTAGGAGTTTCAATTCGAGTTTGTTATAGAAGAGATATTTCTCAGGCAACAATTCGATGCCATGCAGAAGGATGCAAGATTGGTAAAGTTTCTAAAGCCGTTACGATGTTGCAGGGAATAACGGATCGAGACGGAGATTGAAATGGCCTAGGGCTCAAGACACCAAAAGTTGCGTCGTCCGTTGTCGATTGAGGCAGATTGTTGCTTGCATGCCAAGAGGTCCTGTCGCCAAGATACTTATTTGCCGAGAAGAGTTGTACATTTCTCGCAATCTGCAAGTGTTTCGCGGTACTTTTTAACACGTTTTCAGTTGCACGCTGTTTTACTACTTCGGTGGAAAATGGAGAAGGGGTCTGCTCTTTTGCCCGTCTTGAAGGCTTAGCGCGCTTCATGATTTGAATGCCGCACTCGCTGAGGGAAGGAGCAAGGAGGGGGGAGAGGTAGAGCAAATGACGGCATGGGGATGTGAGAGTGTCTATCCTCGTCAGTGGACCTTGACCAACTAGTGCTCCTCAGCGGTAGCCTCTGCTACCCAGCACAAGCCCGGAAAAAAATGTTGCAGGAGCTTGTATTATGTTTCGAAACGTAGTTTGACAGGTTTCATCTCTATTCTTCACTCCTTTTTCGCTCTTTGGAGTAGCCGGTATATCGTAATACCGACCTCATGCGCGATAGTCTTCGTATTCACACGTTATTCTCATTCTGTCTTTCGCCTTTTTTGCCAGCTTAGAGAGCTTACCAACAGAGACGCTAAAGTGCTTTTTCATTGCGAAGCGTCATTGTGTCGTTTTTTCATTGTTTTTTTTTCATGAAGGTAAAACACTGAATAAATAAGCAAATAGTTATTATTACTTTTCGTACGTTGCTGATGATTGATTAAATTGATTAGTGGTTGTTAGATTGATTCTGCACGCTTGGTCACCTGATTATCACCCACACGCGGCGCGTGACTAGCGCGTGCAAATATCCTGACCAACACGCACAGGATTTCAGTTAAGCCTACTGCTAAATTTTTTATTCAACGCAGAAGCGAACGTCGAAGTCGACTTGGCGGTTAGTCTGCAATTTACCAATCTTGATGATATGGTTTTGACTTCCCCATGTGAGCGATAACTTGCTGCAGTTATTTTGTAGACATGAAGTGTATATATTTTTGATGTATTCACGAGTTGAAATAATGGTATAAGATTGTCGAAAGACCGTCATAACATTTCCAAAACTCTAGCCACCATGTTTACAAGTCAAAGGATGTGCGATCGCTTGGAGGGAATTTCAAGAAAAATCTGCAAACTCAAGAGCCAGAATACAGATGTCTATTTTTAAAGATTGAAGCAACATAACCACTCCCCAACAGTGCATCGAATACTAGATTCTTTTTATGATTGGAGTTCAGTTTTAGATATTTCAGATTATAAATCTGTTTGATGCAAAGTTAATCAAATCGCAAGCAATTTGTGTAGTCAGAAGCAGGATTGAGTAAAACACACCGCTCATCATTCAGGTACTCACCTGCATTTGGACAGCTCTTCAGTCTTCAATTTGTTTTTGGAGTGCGTCGCAGCTCATGTGAAGTTCGAGAGACTCTGTACTAATTTATTCGCGATCTTTCGGTTAGCTGTCACAGTTTTTACTGGGCAAAAAACACATACAGTAGAATTTCTATACCCAAAGCAGTTCTTAAATGCTGTTTTTTGAGGTCTATGTGTAGGGATAAGGATTGTTTAAACCACTTTTATGAATTGCCGATTTTAAACTAATTTTATATTGTTTTCGAAAAAGGACCATTTGAAGTAAAATGAGAGTCTTCAAAATTTCGAATTCAGGCCGTGCAGTCACTGCCACACAAAACACGCGAGTCGATTACGTCCAACTAATGACGACACAAACTAGCCTATTTTTGCTTAGTCGTTGATTTGAAAGACATTTAGGGTTATTTGTTTACATGAGTTATAAAAAATCGTATTAGAACTCGCACAATATCGTATTGACTTCGAATGAATATAACACTCTTAAAATCCCGAGAAGTCCTATTTTCAAAGGACTAAAATCCTGAGAAGTACTATTTTCATCTTCATTCGGTTTTCAACACTATTATAGCTTTGCTCCCCTTCTGAGCGCAGACAAGAATCAGCGCAATTACGCAGGCTGTTCATTACGGCTCTGGTGAGATCTGGTTTAATTCCCCGGATTTCTACTTCGATTGATGCCTTGAGCTGGTGTTTTCCTTTGGATGCCTAAAAGGAAAATTTTACCTTGAGAAGTCTACAAATCTACACCAACTCAAGGCATCCATCGAGGTAGAAATCCAACGAATTAGACCAGAGATCGCCAGCGCCTTAATGAACCGCAATGAATTAGCGCTGAATTTTGCCGTCACTCAGGAGAGTAACAAATGATAAATATTCTATTAAAAAAGTAATCGCCAGAAAACTAGTAATTCCAAGAATTGGAAAACTGCTTTGTTTTAAAAATTCCATTCCTTTTTTTTGAGTTCTGGTGATTCTTTTAGATGCGATGTTTAAAAATCCCTAGGTGCATTTAATGGTTTTGCATCCACTCCACGGCTGAAATGAGTGTAGGGTTGTTCACTGCCGGTGCTGTCTGCCTTGCAATGTTCTAAGGAAGTAGTAAACGATTATAAATGCGTCACTATTTTATGATTATAGTTCTGCTAAATTTGCAACGTTAATGAGTGTGTCATGTAAATTATTTATGAGTAATGAAAAGAATATCGGAAAAATATTTTTGTCTTAACTCAAAATTGCATTTAGGCTTTAAAATCGACGATTGTGTAGAGCATACTAAAGAATTAAAGTGTACTAAAGAATTAAAGTACATGGCAATGGAACTGAAGTGCACCACATGACAGCAGTGCACGCACCTCAGGAACGGATTTGCCACGGATATATTTATTATGGATATCTTAAAAAAACATTACTTTTTAAAAGTACGAAACACTTGCAGAAAACAAATTTTCCGGTAGAAGAAGAGATGCTTTTTTAACAGAGATTGCTTATTTTTAAGTCACAATGCGAAAGCTCGTGAACATTTTTTCCGCTATTACTTTTTTGAGCAGCGAAAAGGGTGCATGAAAATGTTTAAAAATTTTGAAAGATTCTTTTACCACATACATGCCTGAAGTAATATTTTATATTCGAAGCACAAATGAAACAATAATGCATTGAGATATGAGACCGTGGTGTTTTAACTGAAGATAATCCATGAAACTCACACCATGTTTTTATTTGAGAACTCTCCTTGCCGCTGTTAGCTAACACTAACACTTAGAACACGAACAGCTGAAATTCGAGGTCGGTAGTGCACTGGGTTATTTGGTGTCATTTCTTATTGTTAAATTCAACGGCAGATCAGGTTGTACTTACTCATTTTCTTCCGCAGTAGTGTTCCTTAGTGCATTAAAATCCCAATAATCACTATAACTGGATTCTTTAATGGAGGGCTTCCATTTCCGTTTGCTGTCCCGGACTCTGATGATCGATTTTCTCATCCAATATTGGCTGTATTCTCTGAGCACACTCACCTTGATTCTCTGGCAATTTTTATTGAATCTGAGATATTAATAGAGCTTGTAAGGTGTTTATAAACGCTATTAAAATCCTGTCAGCAACAGTTACGTTTTCGTCAGTGAAAACTATAACTCATTCTGTAAAACTGTTAGTTCAATGAAGAGTTCGAATGTACACCCTTTTTTCTTGGTTGCCCTATTTTGTGCATCACGATGACAAAAGAGTGAACATGAATAAATATGAATGAGTTCCAATTCAATCAACAGAAATTTGCAGCCATTGTGTAGTCTTCAGGGATCGCATGAACAGGTAGAGAAGGGAGGGTAAGCACTGACGACCAGAACAAGCGTGCAGCCAACTGTTTATAAGAGCACTGAAAAGGATTAAAACTGTTCCTTTAATGCTGGGGAATTGCAACTTTATTTGAGATTTTATGGCCTGTGATTTCGTCTTTATTTTGATCGTGCGGTTTGATTTTTTGTATTCAGGGTTTGTCTGGAAGTGAATGCATTAAATATGAGCCTGTTTAATTTGAATTATTCTACCAGTTAATCCATGCAAGTGCATTTAAATCCACACTTAAGTAACAAATTCAACTTTTCATTTTGCTTTAGTGAGCTTTTAGCTCGACTTTTCTTTCAGAATTGTGTTTTACAAGTGGACTTTGAATTTCAAAATGACAGTTGTTTTCAACTTTTGTGTGTAGTTCGTTGGTGCAAACCGTTCTCAAATGAACTCTTTACAGTAAAAGGGCATCAATCCTTTTATTAATTCTCCCATTTTACATCTTGGGATGATGCGATGAATTTCAGTCAATATTTTTGAAATATTTCTAAAAAATTAGAACTTACAGTCGTGGTGTGATGTTGGTAAGCTTGAAGGGTGGGAGTGTAGACGGACAGACAGCCAGTCATCTTTACCAAGCTACGGAACATCACTAAAATTTCTGACTGCGCAACCTCATCGTAAAAAATTTGTAGTCCACTGCAAGTAGTCCACTGTTCCGTAGTAACTGTTAGTCCTCACTTGCTGGTATGGAAAGTCGTTGACGGTATAAAAGCGTACAGCACCGTTGTTGCCTGCACAGAATTCTTCGAGATATTCATGCCCCTCAGAATGTCAACAGAGTATTTTTCCAGCAGCGTTCGTTCATGTTGTTTCAAACGAATGAAATAACAATGACACTTGAAACAAAATAAAGAAAATACAAGCACTGGCAATCGAGAAAAAAGTCGTACAAAATATATCATTAATTTTCGTGCACATGTACCTAAAGCATTCCTACTGTACAGTGAAACTTTACTGTTGAAACAATTAACGTGCTCTGTGAACATCTAAAGATTTTGGACCATCTCTTGCATTTATTGTGTTTTCTAGCAACTGAGCATCACGATGTCGTTAGCATATCGATGAAAACTCCGTTCCAGTTTAGAATGGAACTGAAAATGGAAGAAAACATCAGCCAAGGGGTCTCTTCTTGGATTCATTCTGAGTCTCGTGCTGTCAGAGACATTAAAATTTGACCCCCATTAGCAATTTACGCTCGTTGAAGATAGGAATTAACTGCATACCTGTAAAATGTAAAGTGAAATATTACAATGGGCTTGTTTTAGAGACCTGAAATGCAGGCAACAATAGATTTAATTTGATCAGTCTACACGTTTTCTACCTGCAATCAAAAATTCACAAATATTATGCATGTCAGATTACGACATGCTTTATTTTACTCTGCTTCATCTAAATTTTCCTGACTAACGTACAGAGCAAATTAAAAATCTTGGCATTCAATAATGTTGCATAAGCCCGTAAAATTCTTAACTAGGTCCGTTGTTATACGGGAAAGCTTCTCTTTTTGATTATTTTGACAACTCTGAGAATGAAGAGGATGCCTGTGAGACATGTTTCACTAACTCTCGAAGATTTCATACTTCAATCCATCTGATAAAGGCAACTCTCAAATATATCTGTATATCATAATAATACCTAGCAGCTTATAAATATAATAATTACTGTATGGTAAAAAATCATGCATCATGGATACGCTCATCAGATGGTTATACTCACGGTAGAGGAAACAGGTTTACTCTCCCCTGGTTATACTTGATACAAATAAAAAATTTGACAGTTGCACGCACAAAAACTTTATACAGGGTGGCGCATAAGTAACGCACCATTAAAAAAAAATAATAAAATATAAATTATGAAAGGTATAACGATGGGGATAATTTCAAAAAGTAGAGGAACTCTTAAAGTTTATTTTACAACTAAGTGTGGAAAATAAAATCTTTTAAATGATTACCATTGTTGGTCAAACATAAACGAACTCTTTTAATGAAGCTGTCCATTACTGCACATAACATCTCTGGAGTTATCCTGCTGATTTCTTGAATAAGTTTCAGTTTTAATTCCTGTTGAGTATTAGGCTTGTCAATGTAAGCTTTTCTTTTTAAATATACCCGAAGAAAAAAGTCAAGTGGGATCAGATCTGGAGATCTTGGGGACCACAGCACGTCACCAAAACGCTTTCTAACGGTTCTAACGGTTCGTGACTTTCCAAATCGCTGTTCGTCTACTGTTGATCCGGTTTCTTTGAATTTAGAGACCATTGCTTTTATGCAATTTTAATCAAGACTTCTTCCATCATTAAAAATGTTCCTGTAACTTCTCTGCACTGCAATAATTGAACCATTTCATGAAAAGTAGAGTTCAACAATTTTTGCTCGTTGTTCTTTCGTGTAGAGCACCATTTTGAAGGTAAATTTTAAAGATTTATTACCGCAATATACACTGAGTATCTGTAGACAGGATACGACATTTAAATAAACTTTAAGAGTTCCTCTATCGCTTGCAATCAATCCTATCGTTATTCCTTTCATAGTCTATTTATTATTAATTTTTTTGAAGGGTGCGTTACTTATGCGCCACCCTGTACATATTGTAAATAACTATTTACTATGCGATTTTAACAATTATCATCGAAAGATAGCATAATCAAACTTTCATGGCACTCTCTGCATAGAACCCTAAGCGAACGTCTTCAATCGATCGATCGCAACTGGAATAGTTCCTCATGGCTGGAAGAAGGCGAATGCCCCTCTAACACACAAAAAGGGAACATACTCGTACAATCACCCAATAACCATTGCCCAATCACTCTGATATCTGTGATCAGTTAAACAACAGAAAGAATGTTCAAAGTACAATCAGCAAAGCAGCTCTGCACTTACAATTTTATTACAGATACTGGAAAAAACACAGCTGTTTCTGACAAACATAACTGCTTTGGAAAAGTCAACCGAATTTGCGACAGTACGAAACATATAGACTTCAAATGTATTGCCTTTTAGAGAGCGTTCGACAAAGTTCTACACGAAATGCACGTGACCAAAGTGGAAACGCATTGTATTCAAAGGAACTATTCTTGATGTGTGCGAAACTGGCACACTGGTCGCACTCAAATTAGCATTCACGAGCAATTTCGTGACTGAGTAGAAGTAACTGCAGGGATTTCTGGGAAGCAAAAACACTCTTCCAAGGAAGAAATATGAACGACCTTGACCTCTGATTGAACAGAGAAGTAAACAAATTCGTGGAGTTGCACGTATAGTCGACACCGGAATACTTTATTATGGATTTCTTTATGGTTGCAGCTCATTTATATACAAAAAAAACATGTCTTGCTTTTGAAGGATTTAACATCGAAAAATTTTAGAGTGCAGCCTGTATCAGAGATATGCTCATCACACTTTCAGTAGTTCAAAAAATTAGAGAACAATAATTTTAAAGCTACGGTGTGTTTGATGCATTAAATGAGCAATATACTTTTTAAGCCATTGAGAGTCAATAAGTTGGAAGTTAAGATAGTTAATTTTGGCGAAATTAAAATGCTGGTTGATTTAAAAAGCCCAGTCACGAACAATTCTCATGGTGGCGTTCTTTCTGCTACATCACTAAATATTCGCTAAATCACTAAATCACTATAAAGAGTGCTATATAAAATTGAAGGTTTAAATGAATTTTGAATATTTTGAAATTCTTGGATGAAAATGGTGCAATGTGATGATAGCTTCACCGACATTCAGTTGCCATACGCCAAACATTGTGCCAATGTTAACCACAATGTTCTTCATTCATAGTGAACAAAATATTGATCTAGTGAACTAACACATCAACCAATCAACTAAAACACAAAAAGGAACAAATTTATAGTATCTCACACCTGCGCATCAATCAACTAACCAAGAAACCAATCAACTATCCAGGCGACCAAACTATCATCAACATACCCAGGAACGAGTCCACAATTCGATCAACCGACTAAACAAACAACTATCATGATCACAAGTTTACCTTCCCACAAATTTATTATTTAACTAACTGACCAACTCAATTGCGACTCAACCTTAGAGCGAAGATCTGAAAAACTGTAGAATAGCTAGCATTCTTGGGGACCAGGAACTCAGTACATACCTGAACAAAGGAGAGATTGATTTTCTTGTTTAAAAAACTGGTGGTCTTGCGTTGATTTTCAATTCAATGCTAACGAGTACTATTAAAAATTTATCCTACTTTGAGGATTTATGACCGCAGCCGAGGGTTGCATGCTGAATAATCTCGTAAGATCGATTTAGCGAGGGCCAAGTTTTGGTAAGTCAAGATTTTGTAACAGTGAAAGTCTACAGTGCTCCAGGCTGGAAAATAAAGAATAAAAGTAGCATGAGGTGCCAATGGATACATTTCTAAACTTTAATCTGTCTGTAGAACCGAAGAACGATTAACAATGCCTGTCCTCTGCGAGTTATACTTTTTACACTTTAGGATAAAATTAGCTTTTGATAAATTATGCTGCTGCACATGAAGTGTCGTGAAGTGAAGGCTGCTGCCATAAAGAGGTGGAAAGGTGTGTGAGTAGGTACAAAAACTGTCGCAAATGCTTTCCCACTCTCCCTCACGTTTTACTGGTCTTTCCGCTCCTCTTCTCTCCAGAAATAGATTTTGGCTTACCTCAGTCCTTTCCCCTTCCCGACTCAGAATGTGTCAGAAACTCCGGGTTAAGCTGAGTTTCATGCAAAGGTTTATTAGACTGAGCTCTTCTGATTTTCCGAGCTTCAAGATCTACATGTGGAGTCTACCCGGTTTTCGGCATGTCTCCTCTCACCCTGCAGCAGTTCGCCTCCCTAGGAGACGTGGTCAGGGCAAGTGTAGTGTACTGGATTGTTGGTCGGACCCAGCGGTCTCCCTTGTTAATCGGACCCAGTGGTCTCCCATGTTAGTCGGACCCAGTGGTGGTCTCTCATGTTGGTCGGACCCAGTGGTGGTCTCCCATGTTGGTCGGACCCAGTGGTCTCCCATGTTAGTCGGACCCAGTGGTTTCCCATGTTGGTTGGACCCAGTGGTCTCCCATGTTGGTTGGACCCAGTGGTCTCCCATGTTAGCCGGACTCAGTGGTCTCCCATGTTAGTCGGACTCAAGGGTCTACCCATGTTAGTCGGACCCAGTGGTCTCCCATGTTGGTTGGATCCAGTGGTCTCCCATGTCATTTGGACCCAGTGGTCTCCCATGCTAGCCGGACCCAGTGGTGGTCTCCCATGTTAGTCAAACTCAGTGGGGGTCTCCTATGTCGGTCGGACCCAGTGGTCTCCCATGTTGGTCGGATCCAGTGGTCTCCCATGTTAGTCTGACCCAGTGGTGCTTTCCCATGTTAGTCGGACCCAGTGGTGGTCTCCCATGTTAGTCGGACCCAGTGGTGGTCTCCCATGTTAGTCGGACCCAGTGGTGGTCTCCCATGCTAGTCGGACCCAGTGGTCTCTAAACTACGACCAGCGGACCAAATCCGGCTCGCCAGTGTAATCAATTCGGCTTGCGACAGGGAATGACATATTATTGTTATTGTTGCTGGGATAAGTTGGACGAAGAACACGAAAAATAGCCCAGATAATGGCTGGAATATTAAAACGGTTTTGGCCTTTGGAACTTACTGGGTTAATCAGTGTGGCCCCATGGCTGGAAAGTTTGGAGACCCCTGGTCTGACCTAACAAGGTATTCTCTTGGTCCGGCTAAAGTAATCCGCGATATAACCTCATGATGAGGGTAAAATTCATGTTCTATTATGTTATATTATATTATTATAAAGTTCCGTAATTGATAGACAAACCATACGAGGTGTACAATAGCCATGCCAAGGGTTAATTATGTTGTTGAGAGAAACAATCAAACTATTTTCTCTTAGATATTTTATTCAAGGCAAGGTGACTGAAAGCTTATAAGCACTTTAAGTACTTCTGGAGAATGCCTCTGAAGTTTTTCGTTATTAGTTAAAACTAAAAAAAAAGACATCAAATACTTCTCTGAAACAGGCTAAAATCCCATCCTGAATGATATTCAAGTAGAAAGAAAATGTTATCGAAAAGTAATTCAAGAAAAAACAGAGAACAACACGCACATCTAAACCAAATTAACAAACATAAATGCAAAAAAAAATTTCAGAGCTTTTTCATCATACGATGAGCGAGAAATTTGTTTCTGAATCCTAAACTTAGATTTCACCTATTTTCACTAATAAATTTACACTTTGAGATTAAAACCATGAGCGCCTGGATCCCACTACAAGATAGTCGATACAATTTTTCACCAGTCTTTTGAAACAATTTTTTAACCCCGATCCATATTCATTTACGCATGACCTTTCCTAGCAATTTCTTCATGTCCACCTTAACGTTCTTAATCATCCATCGCGATCCCGTTTTCAAATTATTTAACAGCTTTTCCTATTAAAAAAAGTTTCACTGAGGGGTAAAATTCGAAGGCGTAAATAAGGAACATCAGTAGGCGAGGTACTGAGAGAATACGGAGGGCGTCGCTGAATTGCATAAGTGAGGCTTTGTAGACTTAGACCGCAGCTAGAGTAGCGTGAGGACGTGCATTGTCTTGAGGCATGCATAATTAGGCCTCTCTATTTCCTAGTATGGACTGCGTCTCGGAAGGATTCATGCATACGCTCAATTTTCATAGCAATGGGGTGCTTCTGTTACTGTTTTCCGTCGCAGAAATGAACGATGAATAATTTTCTTCACAGACTGCATTGCGGTGACCTTTTCCTAAAAAAATTTTCAGTCTCTGCGACAGTATCAGCTGACATAAAACCTTTAATCTTTCAATTCTGCAAATCAATTTGGATTAATGATGCATCTGACTTGGAAATCCTCTATGCGTTCGACTTCTTCGCCTTTTTAAAAATTATGTCTCACACGTGCACGAGACTACGTAAAGCTGAACAACAAAAACAAAACAAACATCGGCATCTTAGGATGCTTTTTATTTCCAATCAAGCCTGATACACATGATCTTGAGCATTGGTTTTTCAAATGTCTTATAACTAACGCCATATATAGGACACCATGACGGTTCCCCCGTGAAGCCGGTACTCATTTCCGACACCTGGGTTGAGTGGGGTATTGTGCTTGAGCTTTCCCTTATACCCAACGGGGAAAATCGCCGCGCCAGCGCCGGGATACGAACCCTCATCTCCAACATGCAAGGCCGATCCCTTAACCACTGCGCCACAGGCAAACATTGTATTCTTATTCATGAGTAAAACTGAAATGTTAGCTTAAAACTTTATACATGTATCTGTCGAATGTTGTATGAATGTCACGTGTCCTGGATTCCAAGATTTTTTTAACAAATTTCTAAAACAAATACATTCTTATGGCTATGTGTTTTGAAGAACATTTATTTGCCTATCTATTTATTTCCCCGCATTACTGAGCTCATGCCCAAACTTTGAAATTTGTTCTTGTATAACGAATCGTGAATTCGTGTGTGTTTGTTAGACAAGCGTGTTGTATCACCCGTCCGCTTGTGCGCATCTCTGTCTTGTCTAGTGTTCGAGAAGAATTTATGGCTGCAGTTGTGCAAGCAGTGGGTTAACCTGTATTTGGTGATCTAAAAACGCATGTTCACCTCGATAGTGCACATTTATTTTTAAATACCCAAACGAAAGAACATTTTAAAAATTATTTTTGAAAAACACCAGTCGCTAACTATTTGCAGAGCACGCTCTCTAAATTTTGCTGTCGTGTTCTTTTTTGAACAACTACTATTGCTGTGTAGTGCAAGTGTGAAGCCCCTGTGTCACTAATGGTGAATGTTCCATTTTTAATCCCTTTCCGGCGACTTGATGTAGAATAAAGGTTTCATTCTCAGATAAATTTGGTCTCTTTAATGTTGAACTCGCTGACAGGTGAGGAGCTTTTTGAATCGTCAAAAAATCTTGCCAGTCGCTGCTTTTAATGTATTATGTTTCAGACGCGCCACTCGTGGCACTCAGCTGAAGACACACACGATGAAGACGAGTTAACTCGTCCTTGTCGAGCAAGAGGCTGGAGCGCTCTTTTTCACGGTCTTAATTTGAAGGTGAAGTGCGTTTAAGTGCGTCCCAGTTACGTCTGAACTGAGCGACAAACTATAATGGATTCTTTTTTCTTCCGCAATTTCAAATTATGTGGGACAGTTTTAATAGTAGGCTACATTTATCTATCAACGAATTAACTTTATACAAAAGAATGATCTTCAAATTCGTGGCTTCAGTTTCGTTGAAAATTCATAGTTGTAAACGTTTATTTTTGTAACATTTAAAAGTACAATCGTAGTTTTGAGCAGAGCTTAAGTCACTTCTGCCCAAAACGACTCGACTGTTCCATTGCAGTTGTCGAAGAGTTTTCATTCTTCAACTAATGCAATGAAGCAATGCAAATGCGGTCGTTTACTTGCATTCCGAGGAGCTTCTAAGGAAAGGTTTCCTGGAATGAATAAACGATCTCCTCTCTGCAGTAATTGGTGGTACCATTTTGACAAGGTCTCTGGTACGGATTTCAAATACCAATCGGCCCATTCGAATTTTTAGATTTACCTATTGACGAAATCTCTGTGTTTTAAGAGGAAGTCAGGGTTAAAAAAATGTACGGGCAATTTTGATTGTGTTGTAAATGGTCGTGGCAGCAGCACGTCATTAATACATTATTCATGTATGACAACCAAATTGAAAATCTGAGGGGCTAAATCCCAAGAAATAAATATCGGGTAGATTTTCAATGTTAACACTAATAACTGTTAATCTAAGTTCAAAGTTCCAATTTTTCTGAGTGTTTTTAAAGATACCCGTACAAAATTACATTATTGTTTTCTAATATCTTCGTCTGAGGAGAAATGAGAGGCAATGAGTGTAATATTCAAGGTAGTTGTGTAGATGCCTTTATAATTTCTGCTCTGTTGTTTTGCATTGTTTTCATTTTCGGAAAATTTAGTAAAATTCATTAGGTCTGCAGCGTTGAAACACCATCCGTGTGTCTTGGGTTCAGAGGTTTAGATCTTGTTATGAAATAGACGATTCAGAGCAGGTATTCACGACGAAGAGCATACGCGCTGTCAACAAGCATTTAGATTTGATATCAGCTAGAAAATTTTTCGTTGAGGCGGAGGCACGAAGCCATGACACAAAATCAGCACGGAGGTGTTTGAAATTCCGTGTGGTCAGTTGCCCTGCAGCCCAGCTGTGCCGGTGTTCCCAAAACGGCTCGACTTCATCAAGCGAGGCCGGTCTATTTCACCAAAAAATTTTTTTAGAATGTTAGGCGTAATGCAAATGTTTCTGTGTTTTTGAGGGATCAGTGCGGTCCACTGAAGCAAGGCCTACGTATAAAGCTGAATTACCAAATGTGAAATATTATTCACTCCCATTGTGAGGCAAATTTTTAAAATTTTCTTGTCTGAAACGCACAAAATTATCAATAATTATTTTGTGAAACGCGTGTGCAATCCATCTTCTTGTTTCATTTAGATAAAATTTTTAAAAGGTAATTTTGTTCAAATGTTAGCTGCATTTTTCGCAAGTAAATTTCAAGCCTATGAACTGCTGCCACTTGACACAGCAAGGAATGCTCAATGGAACCTTGTTTTAATGAACGAATCCACATACGGGCATTGAATGCCTTCTTAGGATGATCCTTTCGGAAGTCTGTGGCTTTAGCCTCTTCAACCTGCCCATTTCACTCATCAGTGCGAGCGTGTGTGTGCCCTCGCTAAAATTTCGCGTTGTAGGTTTTAGAACTGAAGGGTTTTAAGAGAAGACAGCAAGTTCGTGGTTCTTACCGAGTATGTAAGCACACGACGGTATCGAAAAAAGGTCATCCAAAGTTAATACGTGAAATATTGGTGTAACTCTTGAATCTTATGTAATGACATAATCTATCCTGAATATTTTGTTTTGTGTTTGCTGGTGTTAAATTATTGCTGGTTTATAAATATTGATTTCATTTTTGTAAAGCAAGGCATTCAACGGTTTTGTGGCATGATAAACAGTTTAATTAATGGTCCTCTCTTCTTCCTCTTCTATATTGTGTTGTTTTTATATTACAACAGAGTAATGCGACCGCTCTGGCTTAGCGCATGAAGGTCCCCATGTTTCATGTGATAAGGCCAGTTTTCACACCTGAGAAGCAAGCTTTATTTTCTACTCACCCCAGGTGTGGGGAAATGTGTGCTGGTTCAACCGGCGGCTATTATCACCGAATCCTGGCATCAGGCACAAGGCAAATGTAAAAAAAGTGCGTGAAATGTGCATGTGTCGACTAGATTGTAATAAAACATCCTTAATTCAGAAGCGCTTTGATGCATGACATTGGAAATTAACTATAGAGAAGCGTGCTCTTGACCGTATTTTCTAGTCCCGTAGGTGTGTTATGACCGAAGTTGCCACTTGAGCTGATGTCGAGTTAAATTCATCTTCATACCTTAATCGTCAGTTCATGTATAGCTAATTAAATGCTATAGTTATTTTATAATATCCTGCGCTACTGAGCGCCCATCTAAAATAGAGACTATGCGCTATTATAATATTAGTTCAGATCAAGGAGAATGAACAGAAGTATGATTATATTTTAACAACAGATTTTTAAGGCACAATAAAATGAAGTAATTGAAGATTTGGAACGAAAGTTCACCAGAAGGTACACTACAGCTCTGACTGGAACTACGAAGCGTGCGTGAACGGATCGATGAAATTCTCATTAAAGTAAATAAAAAACCAGACCAACTGTGAATCCTTAACTGTTTCATTGGCTGCTCATATTGTAATTACTTATTCTCTACAAAAGTAAAGAATCCCAAGACTACTCGGGACTTAGCGTCCACAATATTGAGCAGAAGCTCAGTTAATTTATTGGATGCATGCAGTCCGGTTTTATTGCACATCGACAAAAGCGCAAGTAAATCGAGTTTCAGTTGGCTGATCGCATAAAGTCAACAAGAACTTAGGAACGGGGCCTTCGTCCAATATTGGCCGTCGTGCTGGCGCAAATACACCGAGGTTCTCCAGGCCTTTTTTATTGAACGCAGAACATGCGCGTGGGCCGTCGCTGTAATTGCTGGCAATTATAATTGAATTGTAAGGGAGAACGCGAGCGTCAGTGTGAGAACAGCAATCATGAAGACTTGATCATAAACAAGGCTTCTCTCCTGCTAGGAAGCCGAAGATCTGAAAGGAAATCGCAGGAAAATCGAGCTTAAGCGACGTGAAGAACAAACTCGACAACGAGCGTAATTTTCTTGAGTTTTCCCTCGATTCATTACAGTCGAGCAATTCAATCAAGTATGAGTAATTGCTTTGCGACTTAATTAGCTATTCGCTCGTGCTTGCTTCCCACGCAAACTGTGTTCTACTGTGAGGGCATAAGCTAGGTTTTTCAATTGAATTCAGTAATGAATAATACCCAAGATCTGGATCTTACTGGGTACAATTCAGTCTCTCAAATTGCACTTTTACATCGATGAGTTGGAAATTACAGTTTCTCTAGCAAGGGTGTTAAGAATGATCGTCACATGTATAAAACTTCCGAGAATCGTTGAGACGTGCCAATAGTGTATTTTCTTACCCAAGTATCCTCTGAGAAGTTTCAATTAGTATTTAAAATATGAGAAAATTTGACGGCAACTCGTGCGTTAACTAACTACGCACTGAAAGAATTTAAAGGAGCGTGACTGAAACTTAGCAATGAATTAATGTTCTCAGCAACGAATACAAATAACTCTTAAAGTCATACCAAGTTATGAGGCAGAAAATATTATAATTAGGCTTGATTATGTCTAATATCACAGCCCTGCTTGTACGCAGACGGGAAAAAATTGTTAGCAAGACAAGGAGTCATTGTTCAAGTCGACCACCCTTGCAGGTGAGAGCTCAATGAAGTGTTGCCCTCTATTGATCTTCTAGCTATGAAATATATACAAAGGCCTATTCCCCACACCAAGGAGGAGTAGCCAGCCAAGTGAAAACCAGGTCCAACATTGATCTAGACGATAGATTAATATCATGCCATTAAAACTCGGTAGTAGAAATCACATATATCAGTGATGAAGTTGCTTTATTTCTAAAAGTTCTTTTTTAAAAATAAGCAAATCTATGATCCCTTTTATTGCTATGTGGAACACATTTATTTTGAAATGCTGAGTTTTGTTGATCAGACCCGTATATTTTATGAACATATAACTAGCTAATGATTTTTAAAATTTACTTGTAAAGTAATAGCCTTGTGGTGGTATAAAGTTAAAATTAGTGAATATGCTACTACATACGTATCTAAAGTATGAAATTAAGGAAACCCTACGCACATCAATTTGTTTTGCAGCACGTGGGCAAAAACTTACATGTGTTAAAATCACATGCTCTGGAAAATAGTTTGACGATACCACAGGGTGAGCGAAACAACACGATGGAAAAAGCACTGGAGGACTGGTGCCATTTGTCAGGATTAAAGAATTGAATGCTACCTCATTTTATGAGAGAATTAAACTACATTTACTCTACGGAAAAATTGCTTGAATTTCCAAAGAAAATTTGAAGTGAAAATTAGCCTAGATAAAATAACGAACGTAAATCTTTGGCAGCGTTGGTGTACTATTTCAAATACAGGTTTATTTTTCCAGGAAGCGAAGTGAGCATGGGACGGTGGTCTGGAATTCAATTAGAATAAATTTTAAGCTGCAAACACGGGCAGTTTGCAAGGCAAACGCGGAACGTCTAAACAAACATTCTTGCTTTCCATGCGTGTGTAAAATTTGGCCATGTTGGTTCGACAATTTTTCTGTTTTTGAATTCGAATATCTCATCGAATGAGACACTCAAGCGCAAAAAATGAACGAGCACGGTGCGCAGTATTCAAAATTTCTGCAAGCTAAATGAAATTCCGTTTGTGCATTAGCAAGCTCATTGAGCAAAATAAAAATCAAATTTGGTGTGTTAAGCATTATTACTCCGCTTGTTGAGCGAGATATTGAAGGAACTGACAAGAGGAAGCTTGGAAATAATTAGTGACGGAGTGAAGCGATCATTGGAAGGTGATGAAAAGGAACAAAAAAGTAGAACGAGGGGACGAAAAATTTGGAGAAATAGAACGAATGGATAAAACGTGTGATGAAATTGAATAAAATGGTGAAAAGTGAGATCAGATTGAGTGAAGTGAAGAAAGGTGTGAGCAAATTAAGCGAAGTGATGAAAAAGTACGGAGAAATTTAACGAAGTGATGTAGAGTATGAAGAAGTTGAACGTATCGATGAAAAGTGTAGAAAATCGAACTTAAGCATGCGTATTCACATTAACTTACGGTCAATTGATGAATGCTTGATAATATTTGAAACGAAAATTTTGATATCTTGTGCAGCATTAAATTAGCACGCATTTTACGGAACAAAGCAATTGAAAATTAGATGGGAGAATGAAAGAAGAAGCAGTAGAACTAACCCGATATTGTTGGATCTCGTGAATGATAAATCCCTTTTATACCTGAGGAGTTTTCTTTTACATTAATATGCTTCATCTTGCCTAAAAGCGTTTCTGTACGTGACGTTTTTGAAATATTATTTATGCAGCTCACCTGTGTTATCAATTTAAAGCGAGATTTAAAGCATTCATAGCTCATATCGAGCACAATGCTTGCCGCGTGTGAGCGCTATTATGCTCCTGTCATCTTTGTTCTGCATTTCCAGATCGAAGACTTATTCATGGCATTCTCACTTTATTCCCAGCATTCATTGAAAAAGTTCTCGTACACTGTCATTTAAACAAGCCCACCATTTCAATTTCGTTTGATGTTTTCTGTGTCTTTGTTGGTTTTCGTTATAGATTATTTTGAATTTAATGATTCTTAACATTAAACATTAGGAATATCATAATGATATATAAGAAGGAGCAGTTATGTGACAATACTTTCAATAGCCTGTTAAGTATATGGAATCAGCAAGGATATTGTCGCAAAGAGAACGATGCGCATACATAAAGTACTCTTCTACTGTAACTCGTTTTTGAAAGAATTGAAATGGAATAACATGTCATTTACGTAACATTCATTCGAAATACTAATGACTTCGCCTCAAGTCAGTCGCGCGAACACGCGATATCCTAAAATGTTCACATTCCCGTAGTGAAATTGATAAATTTTCGAAATTCTTTTTCGTAATTCGGTAAAGTTTAGCGAGTGCGTGTAACTTAAATGAACATTTGCTAGTTTAGTGGAGCAAAATTTTAAGTGCTGGTTTTTCAATTAAAAAAGTAAGAATAATATCCTCGAAAACACTAAGGATTTCCCTGCTTTTTCGCAACGAAGATTCGAAGATATTTTGGAGACCATGGCATTAAGATTTTTTGCCGTACGTGTTGATAAAATGTTAGTGGACAAATTGAAGGCACGATTAAGCCGGTGTTGCAATTCTCCCGACATAGAAGCGAGTTAAGAAAAACGTTTCCTGCTCCATAACACTATGGAAGTGACACTACGTTTGTTGAGCGCCCTCTACATACTGCTGTTCCCGTGTGTTTTATAAATGATGAATCTTGTACAGAAACATTCGCTGTACACGCAAAGCGTTTGACAAGGGATAGTTTGGTACAAAAGATGAGGAATGAACACCGAGGAGTTGACTAATTTCGGTGAAGTTGAGGTCAAAGCTGCGTGATGAGGTTATGCTTTTCGATGCATGTACTCGTATTTGTTGTCAAGGAAATAGATTAAAAAAAAAATTGAAACTAAGAAAATGCACATAAAATTTAGCTTTTTAATTACAAATCCAGAACGTTAATCACGTTTTTACATATATTTCAGTATATAGAAGGTTTGGAGTTTAGTTAATTTCGTGACTTCATTCTTCCGTTGTATTGATCATAATTTGTTATTGACAAAGCTGATGACGTAGCTGATATCAGAAACTTTTCCGATTCTTTATTTTTGAGTGCAACAGCTAATTTGATGAGCATTTTCTTCGGTTAGGATGCTCAATCATTAGATTATTCACATCTTCTTCTGATTATGCCATTCACGCTATTGGCTACGATTGTGAGTGAAGTTAGTGTTGAATATATTATAACTAATTTAAAGCCAAGAACAGCACCATGTTTTGCCAGTACTTCATTTGCACGTTTTAAAATAGTATGTAATAAAATTCCAGGATAAAAGTTCTCCTGCGTTAACATTAAAGACGCACGACCGTTTCCCTTCTTGATTTACCTTCACGTTTTGCGCAAGTGTTGATGATCTTCACCAGTCATGTTCGGATGGCAATTGTTTCTTACGAGATGTTCGACGTTTCCAAAAGTTTATTATTTCCCTTTTCAGATTTATTTCAATATTGTATACTCATTTTACAATAAATTAGGAAATTGTTTTTTACAGTCTTTCGAAAGTTGCAAGAAAACACATACCTTATATTGCATCGCGAGGAATTTAAAAACGAGGAAAATTCCATGGCACTTAATCATATTTACTAGGAAAATGTTTCGGAGTCCAGCTCCATCATCAATTCGTAAATGTACAAACCATTCTGTCTGCAATGAAAGAGAAAACAAAATGTTGGATAAAGTCATCAAAGGAAATCACGAAAACAAATATAAAATTAAAACGTGTCCCAGAAAAAATGAAATCGACAAGATTGGTACCTAGTTACAATTTGCAATGGGTAGGAACTGTCAGTATTGTTGAGGGCCGGTTTTCGTTTAAAAATATGTAGCGACTCTAAAATTCTAAGGTCACATGCAGTTGAAGCCGAATCAAAGATTTTGAAGTCTTCAGAGGATATCGGTACGTTGCATTTTTCTGCGTGATTACGTTCTACGGAATGTATTTAAGCTATAAAAATTGCTTAATTTTATCTAACATTAAATACTGCTGATATGAGATGAAGTTCTAAACCCGTTTATTTTCGTTGGTTTAGTTGTGCCATTGTGGATCAAGCTCATGACTCGTTGGACAACTTTTCTTTGAAGAAGCTTCTTTCTTATCTGAAACTGCTTCGTGAACATAACTCCCAGGTATTCAACAAGCCTACGTTGAATTTTGACGCATTAGATTAGTAGTTCAATAGCAAATACTTCCAAATAGTCTACATAGTCCGCTTGATAGACATGATAGAACTTGAAATCAAGGAAAGAAGCATGCAGTGCATCTGGAAAACGCCAACCAATCGTCTGAAAAAGCGTACGTTTTCTTTTTAAAGTTTATACTGAATGAAAAGGTGTATAAAATAATCAGAAAACTTCGTTTCGGAATCAAGTTCTTCACAATTGTTTAGTTCGCTCAAAAAATCTCAAATTTATTTTTTCAGCGCCCTAGGATTTTTTCAACAACACTCGCACGCATCCAAGCTTCGTCATTTCGCAACGCCCTTTGATCCCAAATTATTTTTATTTGGCTCACACGCTGTGCTTTCTTTCAGCAACGCCGACTGGCAGCTACAACTTGGCGCTGTAGGAGCCTCGACCGGCATTTTCGATAAGCCAATATCGAGAGAGGCCGATGACGTAGGCTCCAAATGGCGATATCCGATTTCTCCAAGACTGATACAAAGAACAAATATTGTGACACCCTGTTTGTTTGTTCCCGCTGCTGCCCCTGATTTTTACCGCCATACCAACGTTGCTGACTGTCTGGCCCTCATTTCTTAAATTATCAATAACGAAGTGATTGGCTTCAATGAGTGTGGCGAGACTAAACTACTTCAATATTCTGTTAAACAAAAATTTCCTACCGAAACGGGTGAAAGCCTCACTAATTCGTTCTTCTGATGATCAACCTTCGTTGTGCCAACCGCTCCTTTTATAAAACTTCTGAGTGATAAATAGTCAAATCATAAAGGCTAAACATTTTTACTTGACACAAAATATCTGTGCTGTGCAATTTCTGTTTATTTCTGTGCTCTGTAAAGGCGGAACATTTTTACTAGACATAAAATATTTGTGCTGTGCAATTTCTGTTAATTTCTGTGCTCTGGAAAGGCGGAACATTTTTACTAGACGTAAAATATTTGTGCTGTGCAATTTCTGTTAATTTCTGTGCTCTGTAAAGGCAGAACATTTTTACTAGACATAAAATATTTGTGCTTTACAATTTCAATCCTGTTTAGGATACCTGAAATCTCTAGCCCACGGATCCCACTGTTTGCGTCGTAGGGTATTTCTGCTCTGCGTACTGGGCATTTCAAGTGCTGGGCATGTCAAGAGCTGGAAATCTCCAGTGCTGGACATCTCAGGCACGGAAAATTTTTAGTGCTGGACATCTCAGGCTCTGAAAATCCCTAGAGCTGGTCATCTCAAGAGCTGGGCATAGCAAAGTCCTGGAGCGGTGCAAGTGCTGGATATTTCAAGTGCTGGACTTCTCAAGTGCTGGACAACATAAGTATTGGAAGACTCACCAGCTGGACATTTCAAGCGGTGGGCATCGCGAGTATTAGACCACTAGACTAGACGTCTAAAGTGATGGATTTCTCAATCGCTAGACATCTGATGAGTAGAAATTCTCTAATGCTAACATTTGGAGTACTGGACTTCTTAAGGGTTGGTCATCTCAAATGATGAACATGTCAGAAGATGGGCGTCTCAAGTATTGGAATACTAAGGTGCTGCACATCTCAAGTATTAGAGTACTTAGGACTGGGCATCTCAAGTATTGGAATACTAAGGTGCTGCACATCTCAAGTATTAGAGTACTAAGGACTGGGCATCTCAAGTATTGGAATACTAAGGTGCTGCACATCTCAAGTACTGGAATACTAAGGTGCTGGGCACATCAAGTATTAGAATACTAAGGTGCTGAACATCTCAGAGTACTATGTTGCGAAATAAATATCTAAAGTTCCGGACATGCCAAAAGTGTAGGAAAGAAGCGATGATGAGTTTTCGCCACATAAGGTCATGGGCGAATAGAACGCCGCGCTGGACTAATTTCATATGAAAATGTTCTCAAGAAGAAATATATTGTTCTCTAATACTTTGGTCAAAAATGTCACAGATTTAGATTATTCCTTTTTTTGCCATGAGTTTCGAATTAAATACCTGTTATTACTACGACAAACATTACTATTGTACGTCAATTTCAGATTTACTAGGCGTGCTGGACATCTCCCATGCTAGGCGTGCTAGACATCTCCCATGTTATGGCACATCTAGTGTATGCGCAGCATGTACTGTATTTCGGGCATACTGATCATCTATTGAATATACTGAATACTTCTTCTGTAAAGTCAACAACGCATAATAATTAATTATGCTGTGTTTATTCATGTGTTGATACTATAGAGTGTTTTCTCCCTACATCAACTACTTCGGTGCTCAGTGTATTAAAACAAAATGCAGTTTTGAGTCATGTAATTACCAATGAAATGGTTGGGGAAGGAGAAAAAACTGTTCACACATTCTGGACGACTGTGGAAAAATAAGAAGCGCCAAGTAGCGAAGCCGAAATGTAAACCTGGGAAATTACGTTGCACTGACGTTAACACATTTTGATCTGCTGGTGCGTCTCGTAATTTGAAGGCCCTTCTAAATCGAACGGTAAATAACACGATTGAGTCGATTTTGCCGGTTTCTTGGCGTCGACGCTTATATTGTTGGCTATGCTCAAGATTGAGTCAAAAATTTAAAATTTGGAAATGTTTGCAAGAAAACTGTTTAAATTAGAAAATTACGAGTCGTAGCTTAAGTCTACGCAACTTAAACGTTGATAGTATGCTTCTTACTGTACTTGGTAACTGTGGATAGCGTTTAGGGCCAGATTTGTCCCAAACGTGCTTTCGTTGATAACATTTTAATTTTGGTGGTAAACGTGCCTTTTAACAATCGGGAAATCAGGGCAGGCCGTCGATTATGCGCGTAGCCGGCAGCGCTTGGCCCTGTGCAGCGGCTGCGCAAAAATGTCCTCATGCCCGGTGACGCTGCCACTAGTGAAAAATCTCGCGTGATGCGTGGCAGCTAATCACGTGGTAGCCCTTGTTCCATCTTGTTTTTATTTACTAATTTCTTAGAAGTAAAACTTCATTAAAGCAAGTTAATGCACAATGAGCGACGAAGAATGTTGGTTCAAGAAGCTAGTATGAGTTCTGGATCAAGGAAAACAATTAAGTTAACGTATTTTGAAATAGTTCACTAAGATGCTGCGGTGCCATGCTCTCACGCGAACGTTGCTGCGCTGAACTGCGCTGTGAGGGTTATCCTGCGTAAATTTGTGAAAATGACAGCGGCAATTTTTACAGGATACTATTCATGCATAACGACTTTTCTGTACATTGATTCATTTTGTCTCAGATTACGTTACAAAAAACAATATTTAGAAATTTTTCATCATTTTACCATTTTTTAATACCGTTTGAAAGGATTTGAAACACAGTTTTATACATGCACAGTTTTCGCTGTTTGTCTTGACTCTGACGTAATTGTTTGCTTTAAATAAAAGTCATTACGAGAATTATTACAAAGAAATATAAAAACATGAATCCAGGTGTTTTCTTTATTCGGTTCTACTTCAAGATCTGAAAGTCAAAACTGGAGCTGGCTGGTAATTTACGCTAATGAAACTCTGTTCCTTGTACAACGCAAACTGGACCTGAGAAGTTTGAAAACCAATTTCGGGAATTGGATCCTCTTCAGTGACAGCTAAGGGCAATGTTCATAAAATCACTGGGCTCAGAGGCTCTTTGCGTTTCATCACAGAAAATTTTCAGGCACTGATGGGCTTTGGTATATTGGTTATCCATAAGATGCTTTGATTAAACTTTCATGGAAGAACTCGTAGAGGAGCTCATGAAAGGCGTACCGGCTGTTAGAACTGGAAGAAATGTAATTATTTAAGCTGATGACGGGGAAACTTTTTTGCGCTTAGGCAGCACCGCTAACTGAATATCATGGAAATACCAGACATATTTATCAGTAAGAACAATCTCTGAGGACAAAATCATTGATCATTTTATTGAGTAGCAATCAAATACGCTTCAGATGTTGTTCCTATGATCTGAATCATAAAAGCTCTTTTTAAAGATCATTAAATTGGCATTAGAATATTTTTACTGCACCGTGCATGTGAATGACCTCCACAATAAACATCGATGTGATGCAGCCAGAACAAATTCCTGTGTGAATGCGATTTCAGCAAAATAAAATGCATTTCGCTTCGAAGGATTAGCATTGGAGGCCTTCGGTAATGATGGTCTTGAAGTGATCATGACAGGATATTATTGTTCATAGTATTATTATCAATGAATTCATCTTTATAGATCATGGGATCATTAAATTATTTCAAAGAATGTTGATTTTTCAGTGGCAATGTTGGGACATGTTCGAACAGAAATGAGCTACTTATTTTTTTGACCGAAAAAGAATAATGAGCATCACTGTACTGTGTTTATCATATGTGAAAAATTTCAAAACAACTTAATTGTAACCCTTGATACAGAACTCAGACTAGCATGTTGAACCAACAATCTTCATCGCTCTCTGCGCATTAGCTTGCTTCAATGAAATTATGCTTCTAAGGAATCAGTAAAGAATAACTCTATTATCGTTTGCTTTTATCCCATTTACTGTGAAGTGAAATTCACTTCAATGAAAATGCATAATCATCACTATCTTGATTCAAAATTATTCACTTCCATTCAATTTCGAAACTAGTTTTTTTCCAACCTGTTGTATAGAGCACTCGTGACAAATAACCAGAAGATCGTACGTAAAACACTACAATGTCGCAGTTTTTTATTTCCAAAACGTAAGAAATAAACAAGTTCTAAACAAATTTTGTAGTCTTCCGCGTCAATTAACACAAACGCTTGACTTCGGTTCTCGGACAAAAGTGCCGTTTCAGGAAAGAACAAGCCTTGTTTATGTTCTAATTTTTTGCCGAAATTTTTTGCCGAGGTTTGGTTAAATTTAACCAAATTAGAGGGACACTCAAATACTCGTTCTACAGCGTATAGAACCAATACGGTTCGCTGCAACGACGCCGCAAATTATTATTAAGGCACGACAACGAGGGCAAAAAGCGGCATGTGTTCGACAAACAGACTGTCGGAAGGTTTCTAATGGAGAATTTTTACGCTTTTGTGGCCCGAATGATGAACTGAAAGCCCAAGCTTCGAGCCGACGCGGAATGTTATACAAATTTACAGGAGCGGCTGCGGGCTGCATTACAGGAACGGATGTGGAGAGCAAAGCCGCGTAGAAATGGAGCGAAATGGGCGTCTGTGATGTAATGGCAAGCTGCCTGAATAAGCAACCATGTTGAGTCATAATTAAGTCGTGGCCGTAATGAGAATGAAGCAAACAAATTATTTTGTTCAGGATTTAAGCTGTAAATTCGAGGTCTTGAAATTTTTAGTTCGTTGAATGAATTAAATTTTCAGATTATTAATGGGGGGACAACCATTGCTCAGCCAGCTCGGAAGCATTCAGTGATGTCGATATCTTTATCATAATGTGTTCAGTAATGCTTGCTTAGAATGAACAATAATGGTCAAAATTTAGAACCCATAGATGGCATAACAAACGCTTTGACTTTAATAGGAGGAATATTTATTTTATACAAGATTTACTGGCATCCAGAAGAACAATATTCGGAAGCATTCACAATTCGTTTATGAAAGACTTTTGGCAAAATTTGATTGATGATACTCGAGCTACCCTTGAAAAGAATATCAAAATGCAACCGGTAGACCTAGCTACGCGATACGTAAGAGGAAGTGAATAATACTCAGGTATCCAGGAGAATTTTTTAAGCGTCCGTGACTGTGTAAAAATGAAACAAGTAGACTAAAATGACCCATTGTCACTGGTGATGAAAAGTACACGTCAAATTGGTTAACAAGTTGAATATTAAATAGCTCAAAAGAGAATGATAAGAATTATACTCATAGGTTATTACAGTGTTTACCATATACTTATTGGTTTTTAATTCGGTTACTGTACACTCATTAGATATTTCTTTGGTTACCATATATATAGTCATTGGTTTTTAAATTTTGAGACGCTACTGGAATCATACCTTTGACGGCATTGGACTGTTTTCTCCTATTGTTAGTTGAAAGCGTCTTATATGCAAAGGCTTTATCCCGCTTGTTTAAAGATAAATAATCAGGCCCTGTCACGTGGTGACACTTATTTCGCGGAGACCCTTTGTACATTGCAAGGTTAACAATAGAATCATCATTTAACATGCACAAATAAGAGATTAACCCCATTTCAATAATCGTCGCCGTGAAAAGGGCATGCTCCTGTATAGGCAACGCAACATTGAAGGGGCTGGCAGCGTCGGCGCTACGCAGCGGCAGCGCAAAAATATCCCCTTTAGGCAGTTCTCTCGCGTGAAACACCGTAGTTTTGAGCAGCCACACGTCAGCCTCAGCTGCCATTTCGAACGTTGCGGCCACATCGCCCAACGCAAAAGTTACGGCGCTGCGTATGCTTTAGTGGCCTGTTCTGAAGCAGATGGTGCGGGATAGTTTTATTTTATAAAAGCAGTTTTAATGCTGGCTTAACAGTTGTGCGCATTGATTTTAGTACCGTCTTTAATGTGATTAACTTGAAAATTATTGTGTGGTTTAACGTTAAGATTGATTGGAAATGCAGAGAAATTTTCTGCGTTTTGGTTCACTGTTAAGAAGATAATTCGAAGTTATTTTCATATTCTGGAACTAACCAAGAAAAATGCGATAAATTTTTATAACACAATTGAGATCAATTAAAAACTCAATATAACCGAAACAGTATGAGAACAACTATACTCATATATACATGACAATGAAATATCACAAATATCACAAATTTATAGATAATTTATCAATTGTCTCTTATTTCCAAATTAATTATAAATGAAATTGCCGCCGGAGCCCTTCTTAACCAACTTAATTAGGTACTGTGACCCCAATTGTTTTCGAAGAAATTTTGACATCTCTCTCTCATTTTCCTCATTAACTTTCTAATTAGCCCGGGAACATCTCTCAGGATGTTGGCATTCATTACAATTCGGTCGCGGAAATCTTGTCAGCCTGCAGAAGGCGTCTTGAAAACACGGTTCTTCAAGATGCCCCGAAGGAACAAATCACAGAGCGTAAGGTCGGACCTTCGGCGGCCCGTGCCGGAGCCACAATCAATGTCAACATTCTGAGAGACAATCTTGCGTAATCACAGAAGTGAGGAGGATAATGAGAGATACCAAAAATGTTCCGGGACCAGTGGTTTTCACAGTAAGAAATTAAATTGGAATAAAAGGGCTTCAACGGTAGTTTCATGTATAAATGAATTTTTGATGACTGTACTACTTTAAGATACTATGTGAATCAGGAATTTTGATCGTTTTTCATCACCCACAAATCTGCTTGGGGATGAACTCAGATGAAAAAAATTGCTGTTAAATTGAAGGCTTGACAATAAAATGCTTCGTGCTAGTAACATAAGATGAAATTTTGCAACAATTCAGGCTGAACACTTTTTTCTACGATTCATGGACTATTAGTAATCAATATACTAAAACTGGGTAGCTGTCTTTGACGAACTAGATATATACACACGTACGTATGTATGTATATACACACATACATATCTATGTATGTACACCACCAGCTGAGAAACCACTATCTTTAGTAATCAATAAAGAATGCTCATACCAGCAGTACAACACACCCGTTAAAAATTGAAATCATGTTTTGTAATTTAAATATAATCAATGTGGAAGGCATTTCCCCTCTCCAAAAATCTCCGCAGACAGGGTAGTGTGACCAGGTCCTGTTCGTGATCAACATCAAAACATTTAGGGTCTGAGCTAAATTAAATCGCTCTCAATTGATGGAGCGAAAAACTAAAGCTGGATGTAGAATGCGCAGCGAAAACGTTTAGCCTTCTATTCTCCGAATTTAATGCATATCCATACTGGTTGTTACCTTAGTCTACCTTTCATATAATAGTTTCCAAAAATTTTATCGTCAAAACACGACATTTTATTGAAAGGAAACTGAAGTGCAGCTCAGAACTTTTTTCGGTAATTGGTTTTTGCATTGGAATATTTACTCACCGTATAAAAAAAGGTTGATTTGGCGACATATTCCTCGTAAGCGAGATAAATTTCCTCTTTTCATTTCTTACGTTGATGAGCCGTAAATACCCATACAAAAGATTCTCTGATTAACGATCTGCTTCAACAAGAAAAACAATCTTTTCCTTCAAGGAGATTTCAGGCAACACTTACTGATGCGGCTGTGTGTTTGGATACAATGCATACAATTCAAAAAGTCTATTTCCAATATTCATCCTATTGCTAACATTATTATTCATGTCATTTTACATACTTTCATTTTTTATCGTATAACTTATTTGATTCTCTCATTCCCTTTTTTCATCTACTTCATTCCATTTTAATATTGTTATTCCTGTCAAACAGTAGATCCATCTATCTTACTCTACAATAGTTCTGGTAGGAACTGTATTCTCCCTTCCTCGCCTCATTTTATCTCAGCAGTGAGGAGATTCAAGCATACCTTAAAAACAGAAGGTACATCGTACTCAAAAGCACATTCTACTTGCTTTGTGGGACACCTCACGACAACGTGGGCCACAAAGTATGGTTCAAACACCTCAGAACTGCTTTAAATTTTCCTAACATTCGTAGAGCAGAATAATATTAGCATAAGTCTTCCAGGCTTCGCCGGAGAGCGAAAAGATGCCAACACTCACATGAATCTAAATGTCGATAGCTGCCGCTGAACGGAAGAGGGATTGCAAACTGAAGCCCCATTTGACTTCACATTTTCCGCTTGCGTGAACTGACGATTATTCGAGCTTCTGTAACCCTATATCTACTGCAATATATGTATTGCATCAAATATCCATCGGATGACACTTGTACTTAGTAAAATACCTACACTTGCTTACACTTACTAAAACGTAACAAAAATGCATCGAGCGTAAAACGGATGACTCAAAGGCACGTCGCCATTTCGGAAAAAAATGGGAAATGTTAATTTACTGAGTGTAGTTTATCATGAAACGTGTGGTATATCTCAATATTAGATACTAAAAGGAAATTACTAAAGATAACGAACGAGTGATAGTTCTGTCAGTCGTGTAACATAAAATAAATCATTAACTTTATTTTGTCTCTATGCTCTGTAGGTTTGCTCATACAATATATTCGCAAATTTTCCTGATCGGTGATTGTATTAATAGGAACTGATTTTTCAAATGTGTGAAAATATAAGGCTGGTAAATGGGCTTGGTGAATGGACCACTGTAACTGGATCGGTGTTTTATTGACAAAATACCTTTTTTATAATTTACGGTGATCGTTGAGTTATTGTTAATTAATTGATAGATCACGGGTAGGTTAATGACTACTGAAGATCACTATTAAGGAGGCCTGATAACAGGTAAATATAAGATACCTGATTCACCACTCCGATCATCGTTGGATTGTCGATGAGTTCAGAAAAAAATGCTATTTATGGAATGATCTATGAAGATGTTTTAGTGCGTCGAACGTTCAACGACGTTGAATGTAAGTGAACATTATAATGCTTCTGAAATAAATTAAGCAATTCATATATTTCTTTAAAAGATTGGGTCAATTAGTTTATACATTGAAAAAAAGTTATGGCAGAAAAGTTTTGGCGTATAAAAAAATAGAGGGAAACAAAACTCTTACGCGTTGAAAATATCAGAAGAAACTGAACAGATGAGTAAAATAGTGACTTTTGCAAGATCGAAGCGAAGCGGATATACAGTGATAAATGACACAGCTGATGGCATGTTTATCTTGTAAACTAACGAACCCATCCGAGAAGTATGACTTCGCAATTACTTTTTAAGCTCATGCATGAAGCACGTTCTGTCAACGCAACTCAATGATCATTCACCGCGTAATAATGGTAGAGTTGAAAATGTACCATGAACAGTTTTCACAGTTGTTCCTAAGATAAACAGTAGTGATTAATTCACACACACAATCCTCGACGTGCCTGATTGTTGAGTGATTCTTGTTTGTACTGCGCTATGGAACGATTGCTTCGAATTTGATTCCAGTTGTGATTGATGCTATTGTAAAATTTTATTCTGTTTTTCTTCTTGCTGAAAAATTCATTGATGGATGGCTCAAAATTTAAAAAAAGGAAATCTTTTAATAAGATCCATAAATTAAGATCTGATGTTACATTTTTTGTGTTAACTAGATCGCTCCTTGCAGCTCTCGATCAAAGTAATTTTTGCATATTTTGATTACTTTCTATCGAGTGCACTCTGAACCTGAATCAAAAAAAGTTGATCAAAGTTCATCTTCATTTTTGATTAGGAAAAGGTCTTCAATCAATTTGGCGGNCTAATGAAACGTTTGATCAGCGCTGTCTTATTTATGTTTAGTGGAATGTTTCTGCCACAAAAATTGATCGAAAAACAGTGTCAAGGCTATGCAAATTTACTGTAAAATTTGAAAGCTTAATGTCAAGTCACGGCAGTGTTAGCACATAGTTTTTTGTCTTAAGCCTCGTAACTTTTTCTCGAGGAATCACATCATTTTAAGATAGGATGGTAAAATATTTTCATGAAAATGAACATTTTAACTATATTAACCCTTCGCATTAACTACTACATGAACTGCTTAGCATAAATTCTTGTCTGAACGACTGCTAAGAATCCCATGATACAAATGTATTCCTTTTTCCATTGCGTGTCTGCGAACAACAGTTTGTTATTGATAATTTGGGCTCGTCTTATTATGATTCAGGTCCCTTAATTTCAGAGGCATCTCCGCATTGTATTACAGGTCTGATTAGACGACGGTGTGGCTGCCGGCGCTCGCTGCAGAAATTCAAGTAATTAGCCTAACAATGCCAACCCAGGGCAGGCAATAGGGTCATAAATAGACCATCTCTCCTAAATAATTACTACCGGGACACGACCAATAAACATAACTTGACGAACGCTATCATAATATCGGATGTTGGAACACACGCTGCTGTCCTTGGCTTCACTGATTCTTGGGTCTTCATAAAGTTAACTATGGTCAGGTTAGAAAGTTGTCAGTTGAGTGTCTTGACTATTATTCAGAATTATTTATTGAAAAATTGAACTTTTCACTTACGAATTACAGAATTTTTTTTTAAATAAATGTTTAGAAGTACACTCATATTTATGACAATTTTCACTGTGGCTACCCCTTCCAGACCGATTGCCCCTTCTTTCTACCAGCCACGGGAATGCTTCTGAAAGTTAGGGTAGAAATATGATGGCATCGCAAAATGGATTTGTCGGTAACAGATTTGTCTTATAGAAATTTTGGTGATAGATTTGTCTGATAAGAAAGGTGATTTGTTATTCTATCTTGTTTCAATGACTTTCATGAGTAACGTCAATTTTCAATTCTTCATTTTCTACGTAGAAAAGGTACCTTCAATTTGGTTATCCACCGATGGTTTTTAATTTTTGGCTCTAAAAATGAAATGTACTTTTTAATGATTTGTACACGAGACTTAAGGGCAAAATTTGCCTTTTCCCTTACGTAATATTTTTCATAGTTTACAGACAAGACCCTGATTTCGACACTTGCTACGAGATGTTTCCACTTTTTTCGGTAGGGAAGATGAAGCCACAGATGTTGCTCTGAATTTACAGCTTTTTAAAGCCGAGAAACGTCAATATTGGCCCCATTAACGGTCGCTGATAAAACGCATGTTTTTCGACATATGTTTTTTGCTCCAACAAATGTATAACGGCATGCTTTTATAATGTAATGCCCACCTTAGTAAAATTTCACGTCACCTTGGGAAGGGGCAGCTGTCAATCAGCGCATCATTGCGGAAAAAAAATCATTTGGTTGTTGTGCAAAAATGTTCATTTGACCGCGGTAACTGCCTTCAGTTACACGCTATCTATCATGCGTTGAGCGGCGCAGTTTTGCGCAGCCACAAAGCAGCCTTGACCACGATCCATGTTCCTGAAGCGACCTGTCCTCACGAGAACGTTGCTGTGCTGAATTGCAATGCGCGGACTTTACTGCTTCAATCCAAGCTGATGCTGGTTGGGATTTTTAACTGAGAATATACTTTATAATGCTAAAAGCCTTTAGAAAATTTCTCTAGCCTTTGAAATTCAATCTATTTCTAGATTTTTATATTTCCCCACCGGGCTTAGACATGGACCCAGACGCTGATAACCTCCCCGAATGATCCTTCTAAATATTTCTAAGTCCTAGTCTCCAGACTTCCAACTTGTTCTGCCCTCCAAACAACAAACTTTCCCGTCAAGATTGCTTGACATCGCGAAACACAAAAATACCAAGCTTCTATTCTCCGTTCTAAATCGGTTGACAAAGAATCTCTCAATGCTCGACGATGAGAGTTTCGTACTTCAATCACGCGGGGATATTGCCTCAGTAACGTTTCATTAGCTCTCCACAAGGTCGATTGCATCCGTTGAAGAATCATTAATGGCACCCTATGAGAATTAAAACTCCTTCATAATCACATCTGCCATCTGCAACCTTCTGCTATGTGCTTGGCTGATGTTCATGTAGTTTAATGCTTTTTGTAGTCGTTTTTACAAGCACTGGATAATAGTAAATAAAAAATAACTGCCAGATGTTGCCTGATATGAGTGTTGGTATAAAAAATGCAGCCGAGTATATTTGCAGAAATATTTAGAGTGCGTGACACTAGAACGAAATGAACAAATTTCTTCGCAGCGCATTAATATTTGTATTTACTTCAAGCATTATGTATTTCTTTACAGTGCAATAGTTTCAGAAATTATATGCTTGAATGTCAGAATCGAATCTGAATATCAGAATTAATTCGGTAAGAGAAAAGAGTGTATGTTTTTCAGTAACTATTTCATTGCCCCTAAAAGATTGAGACTTTTTTGAACTCAAATTGTTTATGAATGGAGTTTGCGTAAACATACACATGACAAAATAACATAAAACACCTCAAATCATCCAGAAGGTATTCCTTCCCAGTTTTCACAAACACATTCAGTTGCAGAACAAAATTTTCAGTTGTGCTCATCGTAGAAGACAGTATTAGGGAGGCACTAATTGGTTACTGATAAGCTGAATGTTGAATCATGAAGAAATCCACTAGAAAATTCACGGAACTGTAAACAAGGGGAAGGATTCTTAAATAAAAGCAGTCCTGGGTTGATATACAGGGTGTTTCAAAAATACACGGCATAATTTCAGGTATGTATTTCCCACATGTAGACAATC